>JAUPMG010172148.1:0-10572 GCA_031762675.1 Pachysandra terminalis
ACAGCCGCTGACAGCTGGTACGTGACAGGGACGGCTGTACAACCGTTACAGCTTTATGGAATGATTCAGTGTGTGCGACTATACCCAAAACACGTACACGCGCTCGTAATCAAGCGCCGCGTGTAAAGTGGGGTTAAATTAGCCCGCCTGATCAACAATATAAAAAAATAGGATAAACTATATCCTAATTTGATTCAATTGGGAATTGGGTTGAATTAGATCATACCTTCCGGATCAAAAAAACCTTTCCAAATCTTTCTTTTCTTTTCTTTTTTTTTTCGAATCGAAATCGAGTCATAATCTGATCATTGAAAGCCTTACTATTTTTGTCAAATTTTTGCTAGTAAATATGCAGATAGGTGACTATGATTTACCATACTTGTTAGAATGGGAATCAAGTTATCCTAGAATAGAATGGCTTTGAAACTATCAAATATGGGAATACATTTCTATTCTAAACTTTAGGATGTCTCAAGAGTTTAGACATTAAACAGAAACTTGTAAGCCACAACATACATTTACTGACCAACAAAACATATCAATCGACCAGAAACTCACACAATTACTACAAACTACTACTTTACCTAAGCAACAGCTGCCAATTTCTAGTCTTATTTAGGTTTATACTCCCAAAGGCTCTGCACTTGTTAAGTGCTTTATAGCTTAAGCCCAAGGAAGTGACTGTTGTTCAGTTGTTCCTCATTGTCATAACCCGCAGCGCTTGATTCTCCAGTTTCCATGACCTTCTCTTTCTCAGGCAGCATGTTGTTCGGTTCTTCCACATTGCCATAGCCCGCAGCTCTCGATTCTCCAGGTTCCATGACTAACTCTTTCTCAGTCAAAATGTTGTTCAGTTCTTCCACATTGCCATAACCCGTAGCGCTTGATTCTCCAGTTTCCATGACCTCTTTCCCAGGCAGCAGTGCATCCGAAACCTCATGGCTGACGATTTCCTGTCATAATGGTTATTATCATCAATTCAAGCTCCGTAATAACCAGTAGTTCTATAAGTTTAATTTTAACTAGTTCCAATATGAGAAGAGCAAAAGAACCCAATATGAGATGGTTAAGAACCCAATATATAATGAACATAGGACCCACAAAGATGGGAAAAAAAAAAAAAAATTTCCCTGTTGAATTCTAACAATTTGACTTTGCAAAACATGGAGCAATAGAGGTACCGATCTCGTTCAAGAGTTTGCTCATTAACTTATCAAGAACTTTCAATTACCATCACCAGTGTTCAGATAGAGATCAGAAGTTAAGGATTTGTCGGAGGAATCGAGTTATTCGTCAATGAAGAAAAAATTGAAGTGCAAGGGTGTCAACTATTATGACATGATGAATGCAAACTACAAAACTGAAAGGTATGAACAACAAGTGCAACAACTCGAGCAGAAGATAGCTATATTGCAAACTGAACAATCGCAGTTCATTACTGATCAAGATCCAATTGAAATCGTAGATGAAAACAAAGAACCTAAAGATGTCTGAATGGGGTGAATACATATTCTAGAGTTCTTGAGAATGTCAAGTGGGTGCTTTATAATACTTTTTGAGTCAAGTTTGTAATTCTAAGGGTCGACAAAATGTGGTGAAAACCAAGTCTAGGACGATGAATGAATTCAAGTCTTGTAGAAAATTGTGCCCGAAGAAGTCTATAAGAAGGGTTATATTCTCCAATTTCTAGGATACCGATATACACATCAAATCAGAGAAGACTCCAATACAAAGAAATTGTTGTAAGAAGGCTCTACAAGTGTAAATGTAGAAGCTATGTATGACCATCTGGCCATACATCTCCAAAACTCTTCTACTTTTCTTTTTTGCTTAATTTTCCTGCCCTTGTATGTTAACATACCCTATCTCTATCAGTTGATACTCCTTAATAGGAAAGAACATAGAAAAAGAGCAATCTCAAACTACATAGAGCAAAAGCTTGTGTGTGTGTATGTGTGTGTCTACTTTTCCTCGTGTTACCTCAGTATTGTTAGCTTGTTCAGGGGTGATCTGGTTAACTGGTCCTTCCTGCTTCTGAAGGAAAGAATAGAGGATTGTTAACCTCTTAGATTTATAAGATCATCAGAAAAGAAATGGACTGGAATTACCTTTTTTTATTATGAATAATGGACTGGAATTACCTTGTTCTGCCTAATACACTGCAGCTCATTCATGAGAAATCTCTCATGCATCTCAATTTCACGAATTGATGTAATTTTCAACAATTCTGGTTGATATAACCTACAAACCAATAAGATGGGAGAGAAAAATTATCTATCATGTTGCAGCATTGCCTTTGTCTTCTATAAGAAAACTAATTCTATGTTTCTGTTTCTTTACAACATTTTTGGGGTTTGAAGAAGAAAAAGAAAAGAAGACATTTCGATAGAGTAAATAGAGAATCGGTTCCCAGAAAGCAAAAGCAGAACTCCAAAAAGGGAAAACCCCACTTCCCTTGTATTTGTTTCTCAGAAAAGGTTTTTCATTTTTCAGTGGCATATTTGTCATTTCACAAAACTTCCCTTTTTGTTTTTGGGGCCTATATTCCTATACTCGTAAAACTTAAACCTTTGACCACCCGTCCATGCGCTTGTTCACATGCAGAGACGAAGTGACTTAATATTAGGAAAGAAAATCTGAATTCTACTAAAACAAGAAAGAAAAGAAAATCTGAACTAACAGAAGACAGAGAAAGAGACCTCAGCTTTTCAATGGTCACATGTAATTTATCCTCCATCAGATTGAGTTCTTTCTTGAGAATCTAATATAAGCCAAATGAAATAAAAATCTGAAAAATTAATAAATCTATTAAATTTAAAATCCTATTATTAATTAGGGTGTGTTGGAAGCACCATAGGGATGATGTGTTTACCTTTATCCTGAATTGCAGCACCATCATCGAACATTTGTCATAAAAAATCAAAATAAAAATGAAGAAAAAAGAAGATTCAGAACAACATTGTTCCAAGAAAAAAGGAAAAAATTAAAGCGAAAAAAGGAAAAAATTAAAACAATAAAAACCATATTAATATGTAGAAACCCAAAACCAGACAGCTCCACAATAAAAGTCAAACCTATTAAGGAAGATTCCTTAAGTAGATCACTAAATGCAATTTAAGGAGAGAGAGAGAGAGAGAGAGAGAGAGAGAGAGAGAGAGAGAGGCAAACATCGCTTTCTTCTGAAACATCTCTCCTTCATGCTTCAATCGTGTGAGAGTCTGGAGGAGATACTGCATATTGCATGTACAAAAAATATTAATTCTAATTCCCTCTGCTGAAACTAAATACACACATACATGCATATATACATATATCAATATATGCATATCTTTCCATGTATTTATGGATAGAGAAAGAGACGGAGTCCAAGGTTTGGCCAAGCTATAGTTACCTGTTCATGTTGAAGGGGTCTGGAGTATGTTGGCAAAGAAAGGAAAAAGGAAAAAGCCAAAGAAAACTCATCAGCAAAGAACCTTCAATATAGTAATGAGCACATTTCTTTTGAATAGATGAGATGAGCTAACATATTGAGATAATGACATACCCTCCTCTTAATTCATCAGGTTGGTCGGCACGTCCCAGAAAGACATCCTCAACCCTATGAAGACTCAACAGAAATATCATCAGAAGATAAACCACAAAGAAATCCCTTCTAAGAGAAGGGAACACCAAACAAAGAGATATAAATGAAAAAAGATAATAAAACATAGTGATTTTAATTAATATAAATATACTAACCTCCCCTTGCTGGCAAAAGTGGTCAATCGGCCATTCGGTGAGAAGCTGATGACACCGACATCGGCATCGCACAGAATGGATAACTCATTAGCCTTCTTGAGAATCCCATCCTTGCGCTTTGAGTATGTCACTTGACAAGTACTTCGATTCTCAATTTTCTTCAAATTGACCCTTCCGCGACCCATGATGTATAGGAGGAGCAGAAACAGATGACAGAAAACGATTCTTTCTTCACTGCTTGAAGAAATGAAGAGGCTGAGTCCATATAAAGGAGAAGGGATAACCATGCATTCAATGTCAAGGCCATGCGTTACAGGGTCTTTTCTTGGCAATGACTACTTGTCCGAATTCCCTCAGCATAGTCGCTGGACAACACGCTACTGTTGGTTGATGCTGAGTATACCGTAACCGAGAACATTTATTACTCTACTCTATAATCAGAAAGAAAATCTGGAGTATAAGATTTCTTGCCTTTTATTCTTTGATTTTTGACTAGCATAGATAGAAATGCCCTCTATCCATCACATTTTTTTTTCTTTTTGTTCTTTTTTTCTTTTCATTTTTATCAATTTTCCTTACTTTTAGTCTTCTTGTTAATTTCCCGGGGCTTTACTTAGAACTTTGTTGAAACTGTCTTGTATGGTTATATAATAAAGTCAACTTTTCTCCTTTCCCATCCTTCCAGTTTATGTATGTATGGAATCTGGTCATCCTTAAATTGTTTTCAAAATTTGGAGAATACACGCATTTGGGTGTTCAGTTTGATTGCATATGTTTCTCTTGGATTTTCATTTCTTGAATTGTTCTAATGGCACGGATAATTTTTGTTCGCTTTTATACTTCCCATGAATTGGGCTTTAAATTTAAGAAAGTAACTCAAAAGCCTTTTATATTACTATTAGATTGTGAGCTCACACTCATGTTTCAAGCCTTAGTTGAGAAAATACATGTTTTTCTAACATACACCAAACAGCTTACTCACAAAAGATTATAAGAAGCTAACAAAGAAATTAACTCCAAACACCCCTTAAGCTTTCAATTCCTCACTCGTACATGGACATTTGCAGTTTGTTATTCAATATTACTGTATGTGAAGACAGGAGACTGCATTTTAAATGGTGTCTGCATGCAGAACATTTAGAATACACAATCAGAGAAATTCTTCATTTGTACTATAGCTCTAAGGGTAAAAGGTTTTCTCCTTGATGAACATTTAGAATACACAATCAGAGAAATTCTTCATTTGTACTATAGCTCTAAGGGTAAAAGGTTTTCTCCTTGATTCAAGAGGTAAATCTACTTCTGAAAGAGGAGATTTATATCCTCAAAGTTCTTTTTTCCCCATTGAATTCGTGACATGAAAATCTCAGGTTCAATCCAAGTTATCCCCAGAAAGATCATGAGGTATCCATCCAAGACTTGTCAAACAAGATTACACCATACGAAGCATTGAGGATTAGGCCAATATTCTCTTTGGGGGTGTAATTCAATAGCTCCTACAACAGATATTCTAAAATGCCCCTAACACTAACACATTGAAACAGGAGCGGTGAATCGTTACAATCAGGTAACTGTGAAAAACAGGAAGGTTGAGGAGATCAGTGAGCAATGTGAGATGTATGGTACTAACAAATATTTATATCATGTAAAAAAATAAAAAACAGGACCAACAAATGCAGCCTCTTTAGGGTAAAACAGTTTCTGTGAAATGAATGAAGTCCCATCTATTGATATTTAATCATTTCATAATACCTATCTGTAAGATATGAAAAATTTGGAGATTTACAACATATTCTGAAGATTCTTATTTTTCCATGATATAGAAGAGATAATACATAACAGACCTTTGGACCCTTCAGCTCGTGAAAAGAAAATCTCTAGTCACCAGTAATCCCCACAAGAACAAGTTCCATCTCTGAAATGGTGAAATCGGCTGGCATCTCTCAATACAATTTCCCGTCCAGTAACCTTGGCTATCAACTTAATCACATTATGGCAATCAACACAGACCCGATGGCTCTGCACTACTTGCAGTGGTGTCAAATTGGATGTCTTGATGAACCCAAAAGCAATTGCCAACTTCTCACTGTGGTATGATGTTATTCGTTGTTCCTGTTCATCGACATCAGGAAGCAAAGATTTCTGCTCTTGAAGAAACTCATGTTTGGCTATCTCCAGCATCAATTTGTCTAATCTTAGGTAAATTTCTTTTGATTGAACATGGGATCTATCTCCTGAAAGAAAAACATGAGGACGTTTCTTGATTTCAATCCAACTACATGCAGGAAGCATTCTCAGACCCCTTCTTTTCAAGGTATGTATGACTGCAGCGGCTTCCTCCAACCTTCCAGAACTGTTGTATATATTCAAAAGCACGACATAATTACTAAGTTTCTCAGGCTCCATTCCATAGAGCCTCTCAGCTGCAAACTTTCCGAGCTCTAAATTCTTGTGAACTCGACAGGCTGTCAATAAGGCAGCCCACATGTTTGTCGTCGGCGTGAAAGGAACATCTCTTATCAATGCCAAAGCTTCATCCAAGAGGCCTTCTCTGCCTAACAATTCAATCATACATGCATAGTGCATTGCTCGAGGCTTGACCTTGTGATCTGTATTCATTGACTCAAAAATCTCCCATCCTCTATCTGATAAACCGGAATGACTGCAAGCAGATAAAACAGCAAGAAAAGTGACATGGTTGGGAATCATCCCTTCACAAAGCATCAGCTCAAACATCTCAACAGCCTCAATTCCCCGACCATGATTACCATATCCAGCAATTAAAGCATTCCAAGAGATGACGTTCTTGCGGGGCATCTTATCAAAAACATGTCGCGCATCTTCGATCCTACCCCATTTGCTGTAGAAGTCCACTAGCGCCGTATTAGCTACTATATCTAGTCCAAACCCATGGCGGACCAAACCAGCATGAGCTTGTTTGGCATGTTCTAACGAAGCTAACCGTGCACATATTCTAATTATTATCGAAAACGTGAAATGGTCCATCTTCACACCCGAATCCCGCATCTCATAGTACATACACAGAGCTTCCTCACTGTAACCATGAAGTGCATACCCAGCTATAATTGAATTCCAGCCAACCACTGTCTTCTCCGGCATCTCATCAAAAACCAAATGAGAATCTTCAAGGCTCCCACATTTACTATACATATCAATCAGTGCGCAAGAAACGAATATATCATCACCCAACCCCATCTTGAGAACACATGAATGCAACTGTCTTCCCAACAATATAAGCCCTAATCCAGCTGACGCCCGAATCATTGTGGAGAATATGCGGGAATCAGCATCAGAAAACTCCTGCCACATCAGAATAAACAACTGAAACGCCTCAACGTAATCTCCCGAATCAACAAGCCCACCAATTATGGTGTTCCACGAAACAAAATTTCTTTCAGGCATTTCATGAAACAAGCGGCGTGCATCGATCATCATCCCACATTTCACATGCATAAGCAAAACCCTATTTCTCAAATACTGATTTGCTTCAAAATTTTGGTTGATCATGTAACTGGATACCCTTTTGACTCCTCTAATTGATTTCAACCCAATACAGGCATTCACCAAAGCATCGTAGGTGCTACTACCAACATCAATATTACCCTCACATTCCATAATTTCGAACAATTCTAGGGCTTCAAGGTACCTCTTGTAGAAAACCAATTTCTCTATCTGACTACAAAGCCCTGCAATGGGTTTTCTAATCTGGGTTTCATCTGAAACAGTCTCTATTTCGAAAGTTTCAGTCGTTTCCTTGGGTTTTGGTTTTGGTTTTGGTCTTGGTTGTAGCATTTGTTCCATGGAAGAACACTTGACCTGAGAAAATTGATTTCTACTCTTTCTTCTGCTGAATGAAAAATCATAGCCGGAAAAGAAAATTTTCTTTTTGGACATATCAAGCTTAGGATCTAAGAGAAGATATAGAAAATTACAAGTGTTTGATATATGATCTAATGATATATTCTGGAAACGAGACAGTGGGATTTCCATTTTCAAATATGTGAACTGTGTAAGATCAACAACACAATCATCCAATTCGAAGAGGAACAGAGAAAAAGTACCTTGGAAACTCTAAACCTCTGAGAGAGTTATCGAAATTCTTGGACATCAACGAGGACAGATGGAGTACTGTTCAGTAATCTCGTCTTGTCTTCATGTCTTCCTGCATTTAACAGTTTCAGCATCGAGAGTTCCGCCTTCCCAGATCTCTTCTGGTGGTGCAGAAGTAGCTGTGTTAGTTTACCGGCATTTTCAAATTTGTTATAAACATACTAGTATAAACAAATACAATAGTTTTCCGAAAGGGGATGTAGCTCAGATGGTAGAGCGCTCGCTTAGCATGCGAGAGGTACGGGGATCGATACCCCGCATCTCCATTGCCAATTTTTTTTGTGTTGGGAATAATTATGCCCAACTTTTGGGGAAATTTTGATAATTATAATCAGCCCCTGGATTTTTTAAAATTATTTTGACTCCCGTTCGACTTGTTATTTAGATCTTTTAATAAATTTCATTGTCAGATTATTCTTGAATATCTTTACAAATAAATTTAATATTTATTAATATTGTAGATGGGTTTTTGGTGAACACAATCCACATATGTCGATGATGTTTGTGTGTCATTGCACGTGTCTCAAAGTCAGGGTAATTAGATCCGACTCGAGCCTAAACTATTATGATACAGTCATTCCTAAGACGTTTGTTCAACCTAAGAATAGGAAATAAATCAAAAAAGCATGGAAGGTAGGCTACAACCATAGTTTTAAATTTCGGTTTCAGATATGGTTGATGAAATGCGAAATGACATTATTTTGGGCTGAATTATTTCGCGAAATAATTGAGTGAAATTGACGAAATTTCGATAAAATCTCAACAAAATATTTGTACTTTGCCTAATTTTATGTCACCTGAAATCTGCACTTTTTCAACAAAATTTTCGGCCGAAATTTTGGATATTTCAACTGAAATAAATTCAAAACCCTAGTTAAAAGTAAGAAAAAATTACATTTAAAACTCTATAAATACCGTCAAATTGTCATTCTTTTCACCATTCATTTTTTATCCAAAGCTCCCAAGTCCCAACTGCCTTTTCTAAATGGAACAATTGATTTCTATTGCCGTATTACTCGTATTGTCAATTTGTCATGGAAAAAACTTTTCCCTCATCTTAAGGAAGAACATTAGAAACTTTATTGAAGATTATTTTTACTCTATAATTATTGATGGTCTATAATAACTATAAACTTAGACATTTTCAAATTTACTTTGCAGTAGTTGGTGATAATGAACTTAATATTTTATTAATTATAAATATTTTATGCTTGTCTAGTCTTTTTTTTTTTGTTATTATTGCAGGAGATTACACAATCTTTGGGAGTACTTTTAGGGAGAAGTTGATATTGGGTACACTATTTTATTAATTATTATATGTAATAAATATTATTACTAATTGTTTTTTTTTTGCTTATACAGTACACAAATGGTTTTCCTACCTGTATAAATTGAAGGAAATTAAATAAATTTAAAATTTCAGTTTAAACTTTTATACATTGTATTTTTTAGATGTTAGAATTTGAATCCAATATATTTTGGATACTTGTATACTTTTTGGATGTTGTAACATAAATGTTGTATTTATTAGTTGTAAACTTTTGTATTATTTCACACTATTAATTAAAATATTATTTGTTTTGTTTTTAAATTTGTATGTTCATAAATAATATATATTTTAACTAAGATATTACTTTTTGTTGACTAGCTTTATTATTTATATTTTAGAAGTTATTACTTAGTACTGGTGATTAGGAGGGCTAATTAATCCCACTAGACATATGGTGCTATCTTAAAATCATGTATACACGTTTACTGGGTATGCCCGCATACACTGAATCATTCAATAAAGTTGTAACTGCAAAAACAATCGTCTCACACGTGCCAATTGTCAACAACAGCTGCACGTTGATTGAACCATTTGATAAAAATGTAATATTTGAAACGGCTTAGAGGTATCTGAACGCCCTTATCACCGAAAAGGAAACCATCTTGGAGAAGCAACCTTTTTGAATTCCATTTTATGAGAAAACGCCATGTGTCCCAAATTTGACAAACACAAACCAATTTCCTTTCTGAATGTTCAAAAGGATAAGGATTTGTATTCCTACGGCATACTGCCTTCTGAATGACCGAAGGAATAGGGATTTCTCATTTCTTTCTGAAGGACCTTATTCCTCTCGAAGGACAGATACAGGGTTATGCTACCCTTAATGTACTTCTCAAACATATGCAACTTCAAATAAAACCTCGAAGTCACATATACTCATTCTCTAGAAGAGACTTCAAGTGATGTTATTGCATTACCTTTACATTTTAAAGGTAATTCCTTTGACAAGGGATGTTCGAAGGAACTTTTTATGCCTTCTAACTCAGAAGTCATTCTTGGATCATATCCAAAGACTTCGAAAGACCATTTATTTTGCCTTAAAAGGATCACGAAGTAGGTGTATTTCCTCTTGCTAAGATGAATTCGAAGGCAAACTCAAGGCTAACCATCTCCAGATGGTGAATTCAAAGGCCAACCACCTCCAGATGGTGAACTCGAAGGCCAACCACCTACAGATGGTGAATTTGAAGGAGGTATATTATTTCCTGCAAAAAGTGAATTCAAAGGAGGTATATTTCTTCATCCTAAGGTGAATTCGAGGTTAACCACCTTGAGATGTGATAAGTATCTAATACGCATATTTTTAGACCTATTACTTGTTCTTATTAGCCTTAGAGATTCCTTAATGTGAATGAATTAATGCACTTATTGTG
>JAUPMG010172169.1:0-24224 GCA_031762675.1 Pachysandra terminalis
GTGAAGACATTGTCATTAAGATGTGGACCACTACATAAGTTTCCTAAAATTAAGGGAAACTTGAGAAACGGTTAACAGTTGCTACTCACGTAACCGGAAAAATGCCAATTGATGATAAAACAGAGGAGCAGTGGCAACCTCATTCCGTGCCATTATCTTCATCGAAAATTCAACCTGTTATTGTTTTTTGAGGTTACTGATATGGCATCCAAGTCTAAAAAATGGAAAGCTACAACAGGGCTGAAGATTCGGCCAAGCGTATTCGAAAGCTTTCTTTGGAATTAGTAGAGCCTTCAACAATCATAACTATCCATGGCCATTTAGTTCCTGAAGGTCGTGCTTCCTTGATGAATAAGATTTTTGACATATTTGGAGATCTTTCAACTGACCGAGCTGTTCGTAGCATGTGGTTGCGTAGCGCTGGATACGTTGAGCTTTGCTGCTTTTTAGAAATAATTTATGATCCAATTTTTTATCTGCGAGTAAAGACGATTTTCAATTGTGGAGAGATTTGGCCAGTGACCTTTATGCATTGGGCTTAGAGGTCGATTGGTTGAAAGATCATTTGCATGCATGGAAATGAAATGGGAGAACTGGGTTAAGATATCTTAGATTGAAACAAGGGTGAACAAATATTAAGAAGAAATCTCACATTTGAAAGAAGAAGAGAAAGCTCATATTGCTGAAGCTGAAGAGAAAGTAAGAGCGAACAGGAACAAAGTGGCTCAGCTTAGAAGTGAAATATCAGAGAGAGAGAGAGGGTTAAGAAGTTTGCTGAGAAACATCTTGCTCAAAGTGGATCTTTTTGTAGTAATATGGAGCAGTTGAAAGCATATCTATTCATTGGAGCTTTTGACGTATTATCAGACGATGAGAAAGGGTTTGAGGAAGGTCAGAATAAGGACAAGGGAAGCAAGGCTGATTAGGAATAGTTTGCTTGTTGTGTTGCGTATTGTTGTTTGTTTTTCGAACAAATTTTGTAATATGAGATGGTACATAAAAAAAACTTAGAATTTCATCTGGTTTCATCACTCAATGATAATACATTCGAAGCCACTTGCCATTTAGAGTTTCTAATTGAGCATTCTCCTCATAGGATAAAATTTGATAGTAACCTGATGGTTGAGCACTAATGCCTTGAAATGGTCCATCCCACTGAGGGGTGAACTTAGGTTTGGCTGATTTACTCCTCTAATAAAAGGACGCCTTTAAAACCAAATCACCAACATTAAATTCTCGAGACTTAACCAACTTGTTGTAGGCTTTAGAGATAACATTATGGTAACGAATATTGCGCTCCAATGTCTTCTGTCTTTGTTCATCAAGATTTTCTAAGTCTCCAAATCTCATGAATGCATATTCAGCAGTATCCCAATCATGTTCACTTGTAGCGATAATCCGAGTTGATGCTACTTGTAGTTTTGCTGGAAAAACAACTTTGCTCCATACACCAAGGAAAAGGGTTTATAATTGGTTGCTCGATGCTTGATAGTACGATATCCCCATAAAGCATAAGGTAGATATTCATGCCACAATCATGCATGATCCTAGACTATTCTACTCAAAATTCTAAATAATGTCCTGTTGGTAGCTTCAGCTTGGCTATTAACTTGTGGGTAGTAAAGTGTGGACTTGATGTGATCAATTGCATAAGTAGAAGTTACAAATTGAACATTTATATTGAGGGACGGAGTTCCATTATCAGTGATAATTCTTTTGGGGATGCCAAACCTGCAAACAATATGTTCTTTAATGAATTGAACTACAACAACTCCAGATGCGCTCTTCAGAGGAACTGCCTCAACCTATTTAGTAAAATAATCAGTGGCCTCAAGGATCCAAATATGACCATTAGATCTTTCAGGATTGATTAGACCTACTAGATCAAGGCCCCAAGTATGGAAAAGCCAAGTGGATATGTTGGAATTCATTTCTTGAGCTGGTTGCCGAGGAAGGTCACTATGAATTTGGCATCTTGCACATTTTTTGAACATATAGAACAACATCCGATTCCATCGTAGGCCAGTAATAGTGAACATGTAAAAGTTGATAAAATAACTTTCTTTTGCTTGGATGAACACCACATTGGCCGCTATCTATCTCTCGAAGATCAATGGGGATTTCTCGGTGACTTAGACATCGTAGAGGTGATCCATCGAAACCTTGTCTTTAAAGATCATTTCCTTGCATATAAAATCTCTTGGATTTCTTCTTAATAGAGTTAGCTTCAAAACTATCTTCTGGAAGTATCCCATCTCTTAGATAGGAAATAGAAAGTGGTCTCCAATCGGCCTATTCATGAGTTTGCAAACATTTAGATTCACCGGCAGGCTCTTGACAAAATGAACACACATATTGCATTTGTGCTGCATCAGATGCCATAGTTGGTCAATTTACTCATGATCTTTGAGGTCGTCTATATAGAGATATATGATCAAGTGATCCACAGGAGGCAATATGCATTTCATAGACTTTCTCCTTGGATTCTTGAGGGCCAAAGCACCAAAATAAAGTACCATCCGGACATTTGTAATAAAAATACCCTCCCTCGTGATAAATTTTAACAAAATCTTCAATATAGTTTTGGGATTCTCTCGGTAAAGTAAATCTTGAGTGATGGGGGTTCTCCATTCATCAGGATCATCGATGATTTTTGCGTGTTGGTCTTGAGTAGATGGAGATGTCCTTTTGACAAGGAGAAGATCTATCATTTCTTCAGTTATCTTCATCTTGCTGGCCAGGCTAGCAAGTGAATCAGCTTAAGTATTCTCTGTTCTTCTGGTATGACTTAGCTCAACTTATATGAAGAACGAGAGCAACTTGTGAATAGCTGTTTGATATGGTACGGGGTCAAGTTCTTTGACAATAAAATCTCCTTTTGAGTTGATTTATCACAAGCTTATAATCCCCATATATGTGAAATTTCTGGATACCAGCATCTTTTGTAATCATAACCTCGAGTAGCAAAGCTTCATATTCAGCCTTATTGTTGGAACTAGGAAAGTCTAATTTGAATAAGAAAGGTTGCCGATGGCCAGATAGAGAGATGTGCTCAACACCAGCACCCGTGTCACCATCAATTGAAGAAAATAAAGCTCCCGTTGCTCGTCTGATTTTGCCATGATTACTTCATGCTCAACAGGATCGTTTACTTCATCTTAGTTGAGAAGGCTGCAAGCAAAATAGCAACTGCCTGTCCTTTAATGGCTTTAGGAGAATGACACATTATATCAAACTTAGAGAGTTGTAAAATCCTTTTGGCAATATGCCCATTTAGCATAGATCTTGAAAGTAGATACTTAACAGGGTCTGCTTGAGTAATGAGCTGAACTTGATGAGAGAGTAAATACTGTCTTAGCCGCTGAACAATATGTATTAAGGCTAGACATGCCTTCTTGATCCTCAAATATCTCAATTCTACGCCTTGAAGTAGGTGATTTATGTAGTATACATGTCTTTCAATTTCCAAATCATCTTCTTGGGCAACCAAACCCCTAATAGCTCTGTCAATTGAAGTCAAATTTAAGATAAGTGGCCTTCTTGGAACTGATCCAATCATAGTACAAGGATGAGTACTTTCTTAATTTTTTGAAATGCGTCCTCGCATTCACCATACAATGTGAAAATAGCCTTCTCTTTTAACAAAGGCATTAAAGGGAGAATGTGCATTGAGAGACCTGGTATGAACCTTCGATTATAAGACACCGTCCTGAGAAAGGTTTTCTACTTCTTTGTTTTTGGTGAAGACATCTCTATAATAGCACGAGCTTTAGTGGCGTAAGACTGATTCCAATTCGATGAGAGAGTAAATACTTTCTCAGCCGCTGAGCAATATGTATTAAGGCTAGACATGCCTTCTCGACCCTCAGATAACTCAATTCTACGCCTCGGAGTAGGTGATTTATGTAGTATACCTGTCTTTCAATTCCCACATCATCTTCTTGGGCAATCAAGCCCCCAATAGCTCTGTCAGTTGAAGCCATTTATAAGATAAGAGGCCTTCCTTGAACTGATGCAATCATAGCACGAGGATGAGTACTTTCTTAATTTTTTGAAATCCGTCCTCGCATTCACCATACCATTTGAAAATAGTCTTCTTTTTCAGCAAAGGCATTATAGGGAGAATGTGCGCTGAGAGACCTGGTATGAACCTTCGAATATAAGACACCTTATTTCTTTGTTTTTGGTGAAGACATCTCTATAACAGCACGAGCTATAGTGGGTCAAGACTGATTCCATGAAAATGTACCATGAATCCGAGGAATTTCCAAGATGAAACCCCAAAAGCACACTTAAGAGGGTTCATCTTCAAGTTTTATTATCTGCATCTTTGAAAGACTTTCTTAAGGGTAGCAAAATGTTGGCTCCGATTTTTAGACATGACTACAAGATCATCCACATAATCTTCGACTTCTTTATGCAACATATCATGCAAAATTGAAGTCATAGCTTGTTGGTAAGTAGCCCTGCATTCTTTAATCTGAAGGCCATAACTGTAATAAAAATTACCGAGGGGAATCCTGAATGCTGCCTTCTCAGCGACAAAGGGGTCCATCTTTATTTGATTATATCCAATATAACCATCCATGAAGGAAAACATTTCATTCCCAGCGGCAACACCAATAAGGATATCCATGTTTGGGAGTGGAAACTCATCTTTGGGAAAACCATTATTGAGATCCCTAAACTCTACACAACACCTTACTTGGCCATTTTTCTTTTAACTGGGACAATGTTAACCATCCAAGTGGGGTGTTGTATAGGCTTAATGAACCGAACTTGTATGAGTTTTTCAATTTCTGCTTTGATTTGGGGTTCGAGTTCGGGTCTGAAGATTCACATGGATTGTTTTATTGGCTTTATGTATGGTTTCACAAAGTTTATGAGAAATCAATGTAGGGTCCCAATCAGACATTTTATTATAAGTCCATGCAAATATATCACGATAACAACGAAGTAGAAATAACAATTCTTCTTTCTCTGATGGTTTCAAGCTGGCACTGTTCTCCTAAGTGATCTCCCAAATTAAATTGTCTCATGAGTTTCTTCAACTGCTTTAACGCCATCCTCCATAAATTCTGGTGCTGCTACCATCTCTTCTTGTACCTCCATCATTTTGTGTGTATTGGGACTACTTTGCTCAAAAAGCCCAGTGGCCTCGAGGGACTGTCATAAGCACTAGACATACCTCCCTTCTGGTAAACGAACTCTGATGCATTGTACTTTAGGAGCTCTTCTTTCTTCTGTCCGTTGAGGACCCCTCGAGAAGGAAGCATAAGGTGGTGCAAAAATAGCTGGTCTATCCATGGGTTTTGCTGAGGTTGATGAAGAGGGGGTGGCCAAATTCTTTGATGGGACAAAGTGAATGAGGAACTTGTTGATGGTTTATCTTTGAGGTAAAAGGAGTGGCCAAAGGGTCCAACGGGGGATTCCTCAGGGAGTAAAGGAGGAGTCAAAGGGCTTGTTGGGGGCCGTTGCTTGATATCAGCTCATGAGGAGGGAGGGGTACTGAGAGGAGGGCCATTCTGACAGTCCCCCGAAGGGGCCAACCCATCTTGGAGATTCCAGGAAATGCGCGCACACACAGAGAGTTATATATATATATATATATTGTTGTGTATTTGGAAGAAATACCTGTCTTTTCTTTATTAATTATGGAGCAGTTGTTTTTGTTTCGTGGAGTGTGCAACATGGTTAGATGTGGGAAGTTATTAATTATAGACAGTGTTTTCAATCTTGCTTTTGCTGGTTATTTCACCACCTGGACCTAGGGTAAATTTGTCGAAATATTGATAGATATTTTTGTTTTGGTGGAATATTTTGTCAAATAGAGAGAAATGGGGAAACAAATTAGGAAAAGCTTGGATATTTTAATGAAACTTTAGGGATCAATATAACTTACAAAAACACACACAAATAACTGAAAATATAACAATAAACAACTACGCATACTGATGAACAAACATTTAGGGATCTAAGTAACATACATTATGCCAGCCTGTCAATATGAATTGCTGTATGAAGTGTGAACTACCATCCACACAAAGTCAACATACATCTAAAACTGTCATAAAAATAACATTGAAACAACTAAAAATATAGTATCCAAATACATGATCAGATATATGATAATGAGTATCACATCCATAGTGTGTAGACCATAGTATGCCTGACCCACGTACATGGTTCAATATATCGTATCGAGGTAGCATATCGGTCCATTTGAAAATGGATATGTATTGAGTATAATATTGGATGTGCATGGATACAATGTAAAAGTCATAGATACGATGGATACGCAAGGAAAATGAAGGATAGATAAAGCAAGACCCACTTTAATGCAAAGATAAGGTAAAGATATGATAAATTAACATATTTTTGATATGATACACCCACACATATAATATATATTAACGTGAAAACCAACCACTACGCGCGCAGGCACCAGAAAACTTAAAAGAACTTCAATAAGTGTAATGTCATAGTATATCACATGCACTAATAAAACATAAAGAAAGTGATACATATCTAGTGGGATCAATTACCTATAAGCAAGGTTTGCAATGTCGATGTCGCAAGACATGTTGCAAATTGGTAAGACCTACGACATTTTGCGACATCTGGGGAAAAAATGGGAAATAGAGGGAAATCTTAGTTTTTTTATGGAATTTTGATCCCAACTCCTAGATGAACATAATTGAGGCCTAAATACACCTAAATACATCAAAATATGCAAAAACAAACACTCCCTTAATCAAGAACATTAGTTGAGGGGGTTAGGGTTGATGTTGTAGTGATGAGCTGTCAATTCCAGTTGTACAAAAAGTAATACATCCAATTAAGCAACGAGCACATAAATATTTTTTTATTGTTTTTAATATTTTTCAATATTTTATTGATTTTTGCAATTTACAAAATATAATTATGTAAAAGAATAAGCTGCTGTTTTTTTCTATAATTTTTACTAACTTTCTATTTATATGATTTTAAAAAACATATATATATATATATTTAAATATTTTTTTTTCAAAAATTAGTTTTTAGATTTTTTTCCTTCATGTTGCGAGACATGTCGTGTGACATGAGGGAAAAAGGGAAATCTAGCGATTTCCCTTAGATTTCGTGTCGCAACTTCAAATATCGTCGACATGGTAAACCTTGCCTATAAGTAACAATATGTATTCATAATTTAAAACATAGAAACATACTTTCAAACATCAACAAATAAATTCAAAATTCATTAGGAACATCTTAGAACAAAAAATAACAACTTTTACTACATATTGATGCATATTTAAAACAAAAAGCCTTCTTATTCGACAATTTTCAGAGAAGGAAAATAGAAAATGAAAAGAGAACAAGAACGATAATGAGAAGGATAAGAAACGAATATTAGCTCAGCCAAACAAATACTCTCTCCCTTCCGTTTTCTTTTTCTTTGTTCTTTTTTGAAATTAGGTAGTAATTTAAGGGCTTCTATTTGTTTTTTTTTTTTTTTTTTATCCTTCTTTAGTTTTCATTGCCTTTTTTTTTAATCAGTATCCAGCGTATCGAGATAGTATTGAGCGTATCGAGATTGTATCGACTAATACGCTGTAAAAGGATATGTATCGTATCGTAAAGTTGCGTATTGTGCCATATTGGTCGATACACAATACATATTGACCATATCGACACGATAGTTTAAACTATGCCCATGTAGTTACAATGCTAATCCCAAGTCATGTTGTGATGATATCAATTCGTATTTTCACAATATAGGTTCATTGGTTTTGGAACTGTGCAACCTAATTCGTCTAACAATAAATGTAGCCATATTAGCTCACAAATTCCATGTGCCATCTATCTGAATTCAGCTTCAGCACTTGATCTTGCCACCACCTGTTTTTTGTTGCTTCTCCATGTAAGTTTCCACAAACCATGGTGCAATAACTTCAAGTTGACCTCCTGACCCCAATCAGCATCTGTCCATGCTTCTATCTTCATGTGGTCACTGGTCATGCCCCTTGGATAGCAATTATTTTCTTGGACAGTTCTTGAGGTATCTTAGTATCTTTAAGGCAGCCTCAAGGTGTGTACTTTGTGGTGCATGCATAAATTGACTTACTGCACTTACAACATAGGCAATATATGAGCTCCCCGACAAGTTCTTGGAATCTTCCCACATCTAGCAAGTGTTCACCACCACTGTTTCCCAACTTGTGGTTTTTCTCAATGAGGGTGGCAACTAGCTTTGTTCCTAGTTTTTCATCCTCCTTGAGCAAGTCTAAAACATACTTTCTCTGGGAGATGAAGATGCCTTCCTTTGACCTTGCAACTTGAACACCTATAAATATTTTAGTAAGACAAGTTCTTTAAATTGAAATTTATTGCTAAGGTAGTCGTTTAACTTCTGAATCTCAAAGCTATTATTGCCAATGGCAACTGTATCATCCATGTACAGTACACAATGAGAGCTTTGGTGCTGTTTTCAGTGTACTTCACAAACATGGTATGGTCCACTTAACTCTGATTTTACCCTACTTCGATCATAGGACTGCTGAACCTTTCAAACCATGCTCTCACGGACTGTTTGAGTCTATACAAGGGATTTTTGAAGTTTACAGACCTTCCCGTCATCATTAGTTAGCTGGAAGCCAGGTGATGTGTCCATTTAGACCTCTTTCTGAAGATTTCTATAGAGAAAGGCATTTTTTAAACATCCATTTGGTGAAGTTTCCATGATTTGCTTGCAGCAAGTGATGATAACACCCTTATGGAGTTCATCTTTGCAACTGATGCAAAGGTCTCCAGGTAGTCTATGCCATAAGTTTGGGCATATACTTTTGCAACTGTCCTTTCCTTTTATGTTTCAATTATTCCGTCTGTCTTGTATTTCAATGTGAACATCCATTTCCATTCCACAAATTTCTTCCCTCTTAAAAGGGTAAAAGTTCCGAAGTTCTATTCTTCTCCAAAGCTTCATACCCTCTTCTATGGCTTCCCTCTACTTTTTTTTTTGGAAGGTAAATGGTTAAATTTCTATTAATAAAAAAACAATTTACAGGTATGATCAAGCCACACAGTGTCACAGACGAAACACAGAGCATCCCAGAACAAACACTGGGAACCAAAAGAATTCCAATGAGTACATAGCTCAAAACCAAAGCAAAGAAACATAGGAACACCAGAGTAGTCAGCAGACCCACCCAAAAGCATGGCCAGCAACAATAGAGATTGAGTGATGGCAACTACCAGCACACCCAGTAGACCACAAGCCACCTCAGCAGCAGAACTGACCCACAGATAAACCACCAGTAGGCAGAACCCAGAGCAGCAGTCCATAGTAGTAGCAGGCAGCACCAATAATCAAATTATCAACAGCAAAAGAACAGCCCAGCAATAGAGGCAAGCCACGACAACCAGTAGAGAAGAGAGGCAAGCCACACATTACAACAAAGAATGAGCAGCAGTGAGGAGATCACCCTGAGAAACAAGCACCATAGGCACACAAACCATAGAAATCACCAGCAGTAACATGGGACAAACCAGCAGCAGACAGCATCATAGACCATATGAGAAACCCACACACAAACTTGAGAGAACCACTCACACACCCCAGAACATGGAATCCCAAGTAAAATACCTAGGTCCACACACCCACCCACACACCAAAGACACATGAGACCCCTCACACACATCAGACTGACCCACATACAGGACCCACACACCCACACAGACATACCAACAGACAACCCAAAAACACCCCAGAGCACACCCAAAAACGGATAGGTGTGTTAGGTGAGAATGTGGTTATTAAGAGGCAAGTGAACATTGTTGTGTTAGGAACCACTTACTCTAAAAGCTTAAACTTTTAAAGCAAGTGGTTCTTAACATGGTATCAGATCCAGGTTTTATAGATAAAAAGGACTGGCTCACAATGAGGTTTGAGATCCAATTAGAGCTTGCAGCCATTCCTCCACCAATGCCATGGCCCTAAATCTGAATGGATATATCTCTGAGTTCACTATCCAAGCCCATTCCAGGGGAATAGGAGATGATGTACGCTCCTAGCAAGATTACAGCCAAGAATCCAATTTTGGTTGGACATCCTTCCGTATACCAAGTGCGGCGATGCTCTCCTTGGCATCCACTTCGTATACTTGGATCTCTGGCCAGGAACGCTCTTGGTTGATATTCGTTTGTTCCATCTGAACAGAAGGCACAATCGGTGTACCAGGTGTATGTCATGCAACTCCATGATAATGCATCTGATGCTGAAGTATATTTCGAGCAAGTAGCATTCCCACCAAAATGGCGGGACGCCTCTCTACGAACAGAAGAAGAATGGCCAGAAGCTACGACAAACACACTAGAGAGTACCACTACACACAATTATCAATGCTTATATTTATAAGCATCATCTTCCTCTTTCCTACTCTATCAACAAAAACTATAGTAACAAGTATTTGATGGAATCACTGTTTGCCTTGACCTTCATCATTTGTACCTTCCCCCCGACGCAGCCGAGCTTCTTCTTGATGCACACCAATGGATTGGGTTCAAAGCCTTTCCCCACCGATATCTCAACTTCCTCAATCGGCAACCCTTTCGTTTCGGGTACAAGTAAATAGATGTCCACCAATCCAATAAAAGAGAACAATGCAAACAAGACACCACATTCACACGGGAACAACACATCCGTGAGAAAATAAATACACAAACACATACCCCTTTTAGAGTAAGTTGTTCTTAACACTATGTTTGTAGAATTAAGGCCTTAAGTGAAGGTAGCATTAGCCAAGATGAAAGTAGGAAAGGCCTTAGGACTGGATGTTATTCCAATTGAAGTGTAGAAGTGCATGAGAGAGATCGGTATACTTTGGTTTACCAAATTATTTGATGGAATTTTAAGGACTAAAAAATGCTAAATGCTTGGAGGAAGAGCGCGATAGTACTTATATATAAGAATAAGGAGATGTTCAAAATTGTACCAATTATCCTGGAATTAAGCTTATGAGTCATACCATGAAATTATGGGAAAGTGTGATGAAGCAAAGGTTAAGAAGAATAACCTAGATGTCTGAAATTCAATTTGACTTTTTGTTAGGGGTCTACCATTGAGGCTATCTTTTTACTTAGACAATTAATGGAAAAGTTTAGAGAGGAGAAGAGAGATCGTCACATGGTTTTTATTGATCTAGAGAAAGCATATGATGGAGTCTCTAGAGATTTAATTTGGTGGGTTTTGAGCAGGAATGGGTACCAATTAGATACATCGAGGTTATTGAAGACATGTATGAGAAAGCGGTAAATAGGTTGAGAATTGTAGGTAGTGAGACAAATGGGTTCCTAGTAAAGATAGGTTTACATCAGGGTTCAGCTATGAGTCCCTATCGTTTTTGCTTTGCTTATGGATGAATTAACTAGTTGTATTCAAGAGGAGGTGCCTTGTTGTATGCCTTTTGCAGATGATCTAGTTTTAGTAGAGCAAACTAGAGAGGGGGTAAATGAAAAGTTAGAGTTATGGATTGAGACCTTGGAATCAAAAGGTTTTAGAATAAGTCGAACAAAAACCGTGTATATGGAATGTAAATTTAGCACAAACAATAGTAGAGATGAAGCTATAGTAAGAATTGGAAATCAAAATTCCTAAAAGCAATGAATGTTGTTAACTATGATTAATTATCCATAAAGAGGGAAATATTGATGAGGATGTTGCTTAGAGAATTAGAGTTGGATGGATTTGGTAGACTTCTAAAGTGTTATGCGATCAACGTGTTCCATTTAGATTAAAAGGAAAATTTTATAGGACGATCACTAGGAAACATATGCATAGAATGAATGCTGCTGAGATGAGAATCTTGAGATGGATGTGTGGGAAGACTGGGAAAGATAAGGAGTGAACATATTTGAGGTTGTTTGGGCTGGCTCTATTAGGAGATAAGATAAAGTAAAGTAGGTAAGATGGTTTGGGCATGTATAGCGAAGACTTAGGGAAGCAGTTGTGAGAAGGTGTGAGAGAGAAATCATTGAATATTCTAAGAGGGGGAGAGGAGGACCCAAAAGAACTTGGATGGCGTTAATCAAAAAGGATTTTCATACACGTAATTTGATTGAAGATATGATTTTTGATAGATTAGGATGGAAGAACGGGATTCTTGTTGCCGACCCTAACTAGTTGGGATAAGGTATATGATGACGATGATGGATACAACAACAAAAAGCCCTATCGCAACTAGTTGGGGTCGGTCATCCTAGTATGTGAAAAACCATATCTTCAGTCGGAATATGTACACTTAAATCATTTATGATAAAATCCACATCGTTTTTGGTTCCCTTGCCCTTTTTGGTCCTTCAATATGTGCCCCTTACACCGTCTAACAGGTTCCTCCTTACTTCTTTGTCTAACATGGCTAAACCATGTTAACTCACCTTTCTTTTTGTCTTCTCCTACGTTAACTACTCCAAGACAATCGTGGAATTGTTTATTTCTTATCAATGGTTGAAAATATCATATTGGTGATTATTTAATCCGTGGAGGTTCAAAATATTGTATCGATGGTGAGTTTTGGTTCATTTCGGGAAAAGTATCAACATGCTTGGAAATAGCATAAAAGTCATGGAAACATTGGAAACTCTAGGAAACTTAGAACAACACTCATTTATATGCAAAGATAAGCTGAAAAAATAACGCAATAATATTTATTGCATTTTATACGCCCATCTACATATTATATCACACAATATGTAAACAAACTAATACATATATGCACGGAAATTTTAACTGAGATTTTTTTTAAGTTTATATAAAAATAATTTAATGAATATAGTTAGAAAATACAAATAAAAGCACTTATAATATATTTACAATAATTTGATTTATCCTAAATACGCTTTCACCAACAGCATAGATCTATTTTATGTAATTGTAGTCGAATTAGCTGATTTTAATCGTTGATATACAATTTTGAATATTTATATTGATGTATGCCAGATCAGATAAACTTAATGTTTGAAATGTGATAAATAATTTGAACCATTATGTTTAGTTTTTTTATGCTATTGATCTAACCTAAATTTATTTTAAGCATCAACGAATGGTTTTGAATGCTTAAATGAGTCTACATACGTAATTCCAATTAAATTTGAGTTTGAATTGGTTACTAATAATTTAAATTGTTGGTCTGTAATTGATCAATTACCCTAGCAATTAATTTGGGATTTAGACCATTAATCTTTATTGTCAACAGCTATAGTTAAATGTTTTTGATTTGAATCATTGATCAATAATTTTAATTGCTAATTAGCAATTTGATTAATAACTATAGCGTTTAATTTGTGATTTTGATCATTGATTTTTAATTTTAATCGTCGTTTGTTATTGCAAGGTTTTAGGTGTCGGTTTCATCTTGGATATTAGCCTAAACTGAGTTGTATTGGCTGATACGATACAAATCGGCTGATATGAACCATTATGGATCCAGGACAACTCTAAAATTCCAAAAAATCAGAAAAAAAATCTAAAAATGTGGATTGTTCCTTTCATTTCAAAATTGATGAAAAACTGAACATTAAAACAAATTAAAGCATAAATAATGTGCAATCTCAATGTAGAAGAACCTTAAATGGTATTTAAGAAGCTTAGTATTACCACACTACATATGGAGTATCATGAATTCATGACAAAAGATACTAATGCCAAAAAAATACATGGTACATTTATAAGTGAAACAAATGTCGAACCTGCTAGCCAAAGCTCCAAAAACATGTAGATATGACCAATAGAGGCCAATAAATATTTAATGTATCAGACGATATAACCAATAGGGGTCGATATGTATCATTGTACTAGACGATACCTTACTATCCTTTAATTTTAATGATATCAGTGGCTTGTATCATATCGACCACCTCAAATTCCAATACATATCTACTAATACGTAACTGTATCGGCCAATATGTAAAACCTTGGTTATATGAACCATCGATCTTAAGTATTGATCATTATATTTGAGGATTTCTCTCACTATGGATTTTAATATTGTTCTTTTTGCCCATGGGCAAGAAGATTGATTATATTATTCGTAAAGTTATTATATGTACATATACCTTATACGGTAAATAGATAAATTTATTTTGTTATACATTAAAATGTAGTTATAACATACATAACACGTACATATATATATATTTGTATTTACACGCACATGTGCATTTGATGCGCCAGTATGTTTATCTTGTATGATACTTTGGGAATGTATCAAATAGAACTCTACTGAGGGCTTTATTCAAGCTTGATTGTATCTTGTACGAGGTACTGGTGGTGTATAAATAAACTCTAACTGGGCCTGTTTGTTTATCCTATATGATACACTAATAGTGCCCAAATAAAATTCCAAGGAAGTGCTTCATTGAAGCTTGTTTGTGTATGTTAATGATACATTGTCAATTTATCATATAATAACTCTTAAGGGGTTTTTTAGCTCAAGCCTTCATTCAACAGGATCATTTAAAAAAGAATCGATAACAGCATAAGAAGGAAGAGGAAAAAGACTACTTACTATATCCCTTTGTTATCTCTTCTCCTTTTCACTCTGTATACTTTTTTTTGTTCTGTTTTTCTTTTTTACATGTTTGTATGCGTCATATTGAGACTTTGATCAATACGAAACTTTCGATATGGTAAATGGATCAATTTATATGCTGTAAACAGTGTTATTAAAGGCATTAGCCTAGGCGCCTAGGCGACCGCCTAGGCATTTTTCTAAGGGTTCAGCCGAGGGTCGTCTATGCTGAGTGGGCCTAGGCGAGCATCTAGCCACTTAGGCGACAACCTAGCCGATAAGTTGACCGTCTGGTCGCCTAATCCACCTGAGCGGTCGCCCATTGTATAATGTGGATTTTTATATTTTAATTAGTATTTGATTTAATTTAATTAATATTATCAATGAAACTTACTTATGTTAATATGTTGTATCTTTGATGCTGGTTACGTTAAAGCTTTATTGATTTTAACTTTTAAGCATCCAGTCTCTAGAGTCTTCTCTAACCCTAATAAAGCATCCAAGCCTTATTGATTTTAACTTTTTATGATTCTTTAACCTGATTTTTTTAATGGATTTTATTTCATTCAAACCTTAGTAAATTTACTCTATGATTGCTCATCGTGTTAGAATCTATTGGTAGAAATCATGTAATATTAATTGTTGTTTCAAATTATTGGCATATTCTGTTTTTATAAATGCTATATGTCATTTATTTACTACAGGCTCCTTTTTAAAAAATAAAAAATAAATTGTCGTCTAGGCGAGCGCCTAACCGCCTAGGCTATTGCCTATGCGATTTGATAACATTGGCTGTAAAAACAACCTTGACCGAAATTTCAATAAGGGTAGTGTCAAGGACTTTAATACATATTTTGCGATATAAAATGATATTCCATGAACTTAGCTTTCCTAGTCTTTCTACATGTCCATTTCAACATCCTCACCTTAGCAACACATCCTATGAATATATTGCTTACTTGTTTCCAACATTTTGCTCCATATATCATAGCTGTCTTATTGCTTTTTAGCTTGGGTGGAATATGCTGATCACATAATACTCTTAAGCCATCCAGCTCTAATTCTATAAGAAACCATGCTCGGTAATTTCCCTCTCTATGGATAATTAGTCTAAAATAATGACAGTGGTTACTTTTCAGAATCTCCTGGTTCTCAATTCTTATTATTTCTTTATCCGTCTTGTCGTTTGTACTAAAGATACACTCCATATACTCGGTTATCTCTGAAACCTTTTTGCATTTACTTCCTCTATAGCTTGTTCTACTAAAGCCACATCATCTGCAAATATACACCCAAGCACCTCTTTTGGATATGAGCTACCAATTCATCCATACTAAAAAAAATTACACCAAAGCACCTCTTTTGGATATGAGCTACCAATTCATTCAAACTAAAAAAATATTGACTCATTGTTGATACTCGATGTTAAACTATCATCATTGGAAACTCGTTTTTCTTGCTTGCTTTCACCCTAGTTAGTACCTGCTTTACATGAGCAAATGTATTTTTTGTCAAATGTGAGTCTATATATGTGTTAGATTTTCTCATCTCCATATCTCATGATACGGGAAATATGTCCATTATACTATGTATTTTAAACTTATTTAGGCTCAGAAGTGCCATGTAGTGGTATTGGTACACAATAATAGTTTCTACATGTTCAAAACTTGATAGTTAAGTTAGATGGCACCAGCTATGAGGTATGAGGGGGGTACTCATTAAAGGATCTAAGAGGGTGAGAGGAATACCAAAATAACTTGGATAGAGTTAGTATGAAAGGATTTGGATACTTATACTTTGGTCTAAGATTCGGTTTTTGACTGAAGAGGATAGAGGAATGGTATTCGTGTTGCCAACCTGGACTAATTGGGATAAGGCATTTTGTTGTTCAAGTTTATTGAATTAAGTGTGTCCAAGCCATGTCCCCATACCCATACCCATGTTATGTTGCATCAACTCAGGTACTTTGGGTTAAAGAGAAACATAAGTTAGTGCTCCCTCATACGTATCCTTAATTAACCTATTTGATTTGTTCTCTTTCTCTGCCTAAAACCCATTAACTCGACTCTTTAAGTACTCTTATCACATGCTTTCTCTTATTCATTAAATACCATATGGAGGTCGGTTCTCTTCTATCTAAATTTCTCTCTTAGTTATCTAGGTAATAGATAGCTTCAATGGTAGACCTCCCTAGCCTAAAGCCAAAATGATTTTCTAACACTCAGGTTATTCTTAATCTTTACACCATCGCTTTTTCCCATTATTTCATTGTGTGACTCATAAACTTGATTGCATGATAATAGTACAATTCGGCGCCAGGCGAGGGCACTACTATGCCCTGCTACTCTGTTCCGACTGACCCAGTCAGTCAAAATACACTAAACCTTTACCATGTTTTTCCACACCTTGATTGGAATACCATTAGGTCCCAGGGCCTTTCTTACTTTCATATTTGCTAAAGATCCTCTCACTTTAATTACCCTAATCTTATAAACATAGTTGTGTTCTCGTCTCCACAAGTCCCACATCTTCACTATTCAATACATTTTGGAAATATTCTCTGCACCTTCCTTAAATCTTTTCTTAGTTCACTAAGATTTGAATCTTCACTTGAGGCATCTAACTTGATGTAGATCTTGTTTGCTTCTTTCAAAATCTTGCAAGATTGTAAACATATTTTTAACTCTTTTTTCTACCTATCTTATTATATAGGTTTCATATACCTTACTTTTTGTCGTCTTTGTTTCTTTTATCACACAATTCATACAATTTATTTTTATTTTATTTTATTTATTTTTGGGGGTGGGGGGTGGTTAACACCATTGCCAATCCATTTTTTTTTTGTGCATATTTTTCTATGGTACAGGATTCTCTATGACAAACGGTTCAGTGTGTTTCATTATCCAGTCTTGGACGAGGATGCACCAAACTATCGCTCTATAGTCCAGAACCCCATGGACACGTCTACTCTGCTGCAGGGTGTGGACTGTGGTCAATATATTACATGTTCAGCTTTCCTGCAAGACGTTGATCTCATTTTGGCCAATGCAAAGGTATGAGCACCCATTAACATAGTTTTCTCATTTATGAATTCTCATTTTAAATTGTTCATATAAGATGGCAAGAAAGGTGACTATTTTATAACATGAGTGACTGTTGAGGTGAATATTCTCTCTTTTTAACATTTTAATGGAAGAAAATCCTTTGAGACTTGAAAAGTAGAGGGGTTGAATTATATTGAATTTGAAGTTGGACCTGGATATGCAATAAATCTTATTTTCCCAAGTGAAGCACAACATATCTGCATTTTTGAAACAGTTTAGATTTGGTAGAAATTGTTGATCAAAAGTAGAAGCAAAATCTTCAGTGTAAACTATTGACACCATAACATTTTAGCTAAATATGAACTATAAGCAACATTACAGTGTTGGCATTTCGTAGACTAGGAAAACCATAAGTAATGCCATATTTCATGAGAACATTTAGTGACATTTAGGAAAATGTGAATGCCCTTGTGATCATACTTTTTTCTGCCAATGAGAACTATGATATTAGTTACTAGCTAGGCATGCCAAAGCTTGACTTTCTATATTGGAAGCTCTACCTTCCCAATAACCATCAACCACATCAATTTTGTGAAATCTAAATAACTTTTAGGAAGTAAGTCAGAGAAAGGAGTACTATAGATTTGGATGTCCTTGGTGCTGCTTCAGAATAATTCTAGCCAATATAGCACCTTCAGTTACTGACATTTTGCATAGTTGTATGTTTTGTGTAATTTATGGCTTTTATTGTTCTTACATTTACCAAATTCTATACACCAGGCTTATAATGGAGATGATTATAATGGGGCAAGGATTGTTAGCAGAGCTCATGAGCTTCGAGATGCGGTATGTATGTATGCTCTTTATTCTGTAGTTTCCTGCTAAACAATGTGGTTTTGGCATATAGTTGGCCCACTAAGACGGGGGTTGTACCTGGCTGTAGTTGGGGTAGTACTTTTGCGGGCCTGTACTTGGAAATTGGAACCATTCCAATGGAAAGCTACCCTATATGTACAGGCCAGGTCCAATGTAGTTGTTGGCTAGCAGACTTGTTGCTAGGTTGCAATACTTACACAGCATTTTCCTGTCCATTTTATGTTTGTAAAGACATTTTCTGTTAGGTGCAAGGAATGTTGTCACAGATGGACCCAGCACTTGTCACAATTTGTGACAAGATTGCTGCTCAAGGGGGGGGGTGCATGTGCCTGATGATATTGGGGGCTCCATGTTCCCACCAACTCCTGTTGTTCAATTTGGCAACTGTTACTAGAACTAGTGCTCGACTTCGTCATGCTCAGCCAGAGGTTAGCATGGATCAAAGTTATGATAGATTGAGACGAATAAAAAAGAATACTGATAGTGAGCAAGCAGGTATCATCTGTTGTCTTTTATCATCATTTAATGTTAAAATTATTATTTTCAATAATCAGGCCAAGAAATCTGGCAGAACGAAGAAGATTTTCATTAAAGGCTTTTTTGATATTTATTACATTCTTCCATTAGTGACAGCCTTCCATTAGTGACAGCCTTCTTCAATGCCTTCATTTACAAGAAAAATTGTAAATGGTTTGTCTGAAGCATAGTTTTAAATTTCCCAGATATTCGCAAAAGTTTGCAAAATATCGGTTTCAGACAGGGTGGCCGATATTGAAATCTTAATTTTTTGATGTGGAATATTTCACAAAATTCTCGAACGACATCACCAAACTTTCACCAAATATTTCGGCATTATTTACCGAAATAAATGTACTTTAACCATTTGTTTTCAAGTGAATATTTTATGAAATTTTCCTATGAAATCATCTAAAATTCACTAAATATTTCAGTGTTAGTTCACTGAAATAAATGTACTTTCACCATCTATTTCACCGCATTGTACTGTTTAGATGTTAAAATTCGTATCCAATATATTTTTCGATAATTATATGCATTATATTCTTTGGATGTTGTAATGTAAATGTTGTATTTATTAATTTTAAAATTTTGTATCATTTCACATCATTAATAAAAACCTTATTTAGTGCTTCTTCTTCTTTTTCGAAATTCTTATTGTTCATAAACAGAATGTACTGCAATGAAGGGATCTCTTTTTTCTCTATTTTTAATTAACTTTAAGTTTTTGTGTATTTGAGAAGTTACTAAAGTAATAATAAAAAGAATTATACACATTAACCTATATTAAAAATACTTAAAATAAAAAAGTAAAATTATTTCTGTGCAATATCCGAAATTGAGACATTTCACAGTTTTTCGGAACTTAAGTGTGGTCGGTCTAATTTTTAAGTGTTAAATTTCATTTTCTTTCAAAAAGTTCAGTTTTGTTTGGAAGCCTACGAAATCTTTGAAATTCCCAAAATTAAAAACTATAGTTTGAAGATGGAGTAGCCACAACTGCAGCCTCAAGAATCATGGGATACTTAAGAAAACCAAGAATTTTTAATATGTTTGAAGAGGAAAATAGGGAAAGTAAATCCTCTAGGACATGGACAACAACATTTAGCTCATTACGGTACATTATAGAAACTTAAAAGTTATTATGAAAAGTCTGTAGCATACCAATTCCGTATCACTAGACTGATAAATATTTTCTGACTGCATGGTGAAATATTACTGCATTTGGGCATCAACTAATGAAATGTGGTGACCTATTATCTGTCAGTTTTTGACAAGGTCGACCAACCTCCATTAAGGTTATATGATATCTTGGCATTGTAGTACAGTGGAGCTATTTTTATTTTGGAGTTTTGATATTTATGCTGATGATGATTGAAATTGATTATGCTTCAATTCTTAATGGTATACTTGAATGCGCTGTGTGCTCAATTTAGGTTTAATCCTGGATGACAAGTCGCGATGTGTAGAATCAGGACCATCAAAGTCGGCATCTACTCACCCATTGTCGTCTCAAGAACCTGCTGAGACTAATGGTGTCGCTCCAGAAAGGGCAGAAAATTCTCCTGCAGATAATGAACGAATGGAGACTTCTGGAACCACTTTTTGTAATGCAAGTGGGAATGGATCTGACCAAGATGTGATGTCGGATGGCGAAATTTCAAGCCAGATTGAATATCTCAAACAGTGTTTCATGGAGCGTACCAAAGGGTACAATGTACCACAGCTAGAAAGGCTTTACACAGGTGTAATGAAAGGTGTCATTGAAACCAAAGAGAAGGAAGTTGTGGAAGATCACAAGCCTTCAATTTTGAGATTTCTGAAGAGGTTTGCCGAAACTGATGGGAACTTCTGATCCCTCACACCTTGCTCTTACTGGTTTTGCTTAATTTTTGCCTGCTTATGTATGATACTGAGGTTTTAGTTCAGTCTGAAAATTAGTTAATCCAGTGTACCTCTATATTTGGGTATTATCTTTATATTTATCTTTGCATTTCCATATGGCTAGTTCACTGCTCTCTGGCATCTAGGCCTCAAATGATTATTCGCATGTGTACACCTATAAAGCTTAGCAAGCATTCTTTTTTTTTTTTGGTAAAAGATAAAATTTTATGTTACTTACTCGAAAAGTTACATCCCACAAAGTCTTTATACATACATTCCATCACTTGTTTTTGATAGTTTTCAAACCAAACTTTTAAAGAATTGCAACTATATCCTATGTAAGATAACTTGTCTGCTACAATCTTTCCTTCTCTATATTTGTGTCATATAAATACTTTCTCGAAAGATTGCAAACCTTGTATCATTTTACTGATCGCCTGTGCTTGCCACGGAACTTGCAATGTAACACTTGCATTTCTCCTGTAACACTTGCAATGTAGCATCTGCAATGACAGTAGCATAAGACCATTCTATCCAAATATTACTAATTCCTAAGTTTCTAGCTAAATATAGGACCTCTCTCAGGGCTAACAATTCAACAAGATGTTATAAGTAGAAATTTTGGATGCATACGCAAAGGTCTGCCATTTGAATCTCTTAACACGCCTCCCATTGATGCATCCTCTTTCCCCTTCAATGCCCCATCAATATTAAGTTTATACCACGTTTCTTCTGGAGGATTCCTTGTAACCGCTCTCTGTTTCTCTCTTACGCCACTGCTCTATCCATCACTTGCATACATAATCTCATTAGATTTTTCATTAGCAGAAAGATATTCACCAAGGAGTTTGCCTGCCTACTCCAAAACATCTTTCGGATGGGATTTTACTTTGTCAAATCTCATTCGATTTCTCGTAAGCCAAATATACCAACATGTACATGGTAATCAATGTGTAGTTGCCTTATAGATAGACATAAACCAGTTGGCAAGCATCTATGACACAACATCCAAGCAAGGATTTGCAATTTAGGTGGACATTTAATTTTCCAAATGGTTTTGAATAAATCCTATCATTATCATCCCAATTAAAAGTACTTCTTACTAACTATGTTGTTGATTTTAAGGTCAACTTTCCATTATTTGAATTTCCCCAACACATTGAGTCCTTCATTTTAACTCTAGGAATCTGCTTTTCCAAATGTTTTTCAATCACATTATTATTTGTTATATTATTTTTTAATAATTCTCTATTCCATTGATTATTTTCATCTAAGAAGCCCATAACCAGCTGTTTTTTATCAACATTATTTCTATTATTTGTAATAACTAATTCAATAAGTGGTCTGTCTTCAAGCCAAATATCATTCCAAAATCTTATGTTCCGCCCATCACCTATTACCCATCTTATACCTCTTTTAAGAATGCTTCTACTATCTAAAATATGTGAGTCACTACTTTTTTTTTCTAACCTCAAAAAAATCAGTTTGTCTCAAATATTTATGTTTCATATGATTGACCCACATATTATTATTTTCTGATAAAATTTTCCAACCAAGCTTTAGCCATACATGCTCTATTAACATCTGATGTACATCTAATTCCTAACCTTTCTTCATTTTTAGGTCTACATATTCTTTTCCAATCAAGCATGTGAATACTCTTATCCTTAATAATACCATGCCAAAACAAAATCTCTTTGAAACTTATCTAAAGCTTATTTTGTTTTTGCTGGCACCAACAACAACTTATAACATATTGGGGAATAGTTACCATAGTATATTTTATCAAAGTTACCCTTCCAGCTCGTGAAAGCAAATTAGCTTTCCACGTACCTAACTTTCTTTTAACTTATCTTCTATATAGTTAAACTATTCTCTTCTGTTCCCTCTAATATCCATAGGGATACCTAGATATTTTTCCTGTGTTTTCCCTATAGGACGCTTAACAAATTCCTATGCCTATTATGAACATTTTTTGAGAATGTAATATTTGATTTCATAAAGTTTACCTATTGTCCTGAGTCTCTACAATAAGTATCTAGGCTGTCCTTTATTTTTCCTATGGCATCTAAATTGGCTTTTGCAAACAGAATGCAATCATCAGCAAACATTAAATGGCTAATTCTGGGTCCATTTCTTGATATTTTTATTCCTAGACTACTTTTTCTCTTACTCATTTCAACATCTATATTACGGGATAGCACTTGAGTGCATAGAATAAAAATATAAGGAGAAATAGGGTCTCCTTGACATATACCCCTAGAAGGATAGAATCTATCAGAAGCAATTCCATTAATTAAGATAGAAAAGGATATTGTAGATACATTCCATTACCCATGTGATCCATGTCTCATGAAACCCCATTTTAGCCATGACAGCCTTAATAAACGACCATTCCAACTGATCATAAGCTTTTTCTATATCCAACTTTATACTCATCTAACAACGTTTTCCTTTTTTCCTCTTAAAATTATGGAAAATCTCTTTAGCAATTAAAATATTCTCAGTAATCCGTCTACCAAAAGCAAAAGCTCCCTGCAAAAAGAGAGATAATCTTATTAAGGATAGCTTTTAGTCTATTTGCTAGAATCTTTGATATGATTTTGTAGCTGACATTGCATAAACTAACGGGTCGATAGTCACTAGTTTTTCTTGTTTTTGACCTTTAGGTATCAGAGTGATAAACGTATTGTTTAATTATTTTAGCATATGTCCCTTATTAAAGAAATGGTGGACCATATTACATACTCTAGGACTTATAATTTTCCAGAATTTCTTGTAGAAAATCGGTTGTAATCCATCTAGACCTGGAGCTTTTAAATCCTTCATTTGTTTATGTCACGCCCCGACCTCACAGGTGTACACGTGTCAGCACGTGAGCAACCCGGAGTACGAGACCGTGACACTTTACCCTCCAATCATGAACATCCAACGTGGAAAGTCGAGAGGGTGGATAACATCAAATAATTAATACACAACAATTAACACGTAGATCTAAAACCATGCGGAAAATAACATAGGATCGATAACCTGAAGTTTATAACCATCTAGCACCGTCCAAGAGGATGCCCACAAATAGTCCTCAAGACTTAAATACAATAGTTCGTTTCTTAAGTACATGCCCGGTTATGTAACATCTAATGTAAATCGACAAATAATACATGTTTCAAACATACATAAACCAAGGTACATCACAAAATAAGACATAACTCAAAATATGATATGAGTGCAAGCATCGCTCACATCAGACATAATCCCTGGTCTCGGTCATCATAGTCATCACCATCACATGCTCTATCAGGAGGTGTATCATGAGCACCTCTATGGCCTGAAAAATGTGTCAACGAAAAGTTTGAGC
>JAUPMG010172170.1:0-10572 GCA_031762675.1 Pachysandra terminalis
AAACCAACTCCCTGCATGCTTCTTTGGAGACTAAATTACTAAAATACTTCTAATTAATTTTCATTTAACTTTCTTTGTAAGGAGTTTTTTTGTCAAATGAGTATAAAAATTGGCACGCTTTTCAATGGTCCCATTCCCTTAATAGTATAGATATGCTCTTAACCATAACCGTGGATCTTTTAGCAACTTTCTCAGTTCTCTCTCCCGACACCTGTAGGCACAACGCTGGCCAGCCAACGCACGACACAGCGCCGGCCAGACAACGTACGGCACAAGCCTTCCAAGTTGCAGCTCTTTCAACTGGTATCTTATTCTTTGTGACTTGCTGGAGTTGTTGTTAACAAGGCCTCTCCAAGGTTTTCTGATATGTTTCTAGCAAGCTATTTTGTTTCATCCGGTTAGTATGTGTTTCAAATTTCAATTCCTTTCACTTCAAGTCATTTATGGCGTTTGATTTCTAGAGTTTTTACCTTTTGTTCGTTTTGATTTGTTTTTTATTTGTTAACGCACTGATTCATGATAATTAAGTATTCTTTTCCTCTAATTAGGTTTGTGGAATCTCGATTTGCAGTTCCCCTTACAATTTAGTTTAAATCACATCTTGATTCCATCTTCCTCTTGTAGACACTTAGAGCTGTGTACAAGCAATAAGAACAGAATCACATAACCCAAAAAGTCGGTGTCAAGCAAACCCTATGCCTTTAACCCAAAAAAAGTTCAGCAAAACTCATACGGGTCGTATTTGTCTAAAGGGTCCAGTTAAATATCATACAGGTCCGTTTGGTTTGATTCGGGCTCCAAACCAATGTTCAACGCCCTAAGAATTATGAAGAGTCCATCTGAAATATGATTAGGATTTACTTTAGGGTTTTTCTTTTGGTTGCTGCTTCCTACCCTCTTTGTGTATGCTATCTGATCTTTATACTGTAGACAGAAGCTCCATTAATACTCACACGGTGGAACTCTAATCTGTACACAGATTCAGAACTTGTAATTGGCGCAAAGTCTAAATGGGGAAGAAGAAGAAATTCATCGAGAAGAAAAGATCTGCAACTTTTCAGTTAATCGCTAGGGATTCATCCGATCCCAATTACGAAGGAGGACCGACCGGGGATCGTGTTTTTGTCAGGGTTGACAACAATCCCTACTCTGTTGATGGTTTCATCGATGACGACGAAGGTAATGTGTCAGGTGCTGGTAGTCCTAGATTTTCCGGCGAAAACAATTTCGTTGAAGATCCCAACTCTATCTTTGCCGATGCACCTGGAGACGAGGATGATGAGGAAGACCAGGTTCCTGTAAAACAGATTCGAACTTTAGAATCAGGTGCTTCAGGACGTTTACCTGATCATCTAAGGAGGGAGATACTGGAGTTAGGGCTTCCTGATGATGGTTATAACTATCTTCTTCATATGCGGGAGATTAAAAACACCGGAGGCGGTTCTGCTTATTATCATAACAGTAAGGCAAAGCTTGATCAGCTCCCGCTTGATGTAAAGGTTGGTAGATTTCGTTTTTTCTAGTTTGCAATTTTAGTTTTTTTTTTTTTTTTGATTGTGTTGTCTTTTCGTTTATAAGGTTTATGATGCTTCGAGAGTACGGATTCCAGAAGTTGATGATGAGTCCAATAAGAATTCGATTTACAGTGTTGCAGAGAAGACTATTGGTGTAAGGATTCAGAAAGCAGTTGATCCAGAAATTGTTGCCCTGCTTGATGATAATGACTCTAGGTTTGGTTCAGATGTTGAGGACATGGAAGAGGATTTTGTGGTTCTAGCTAATCTTTCTGAAGAAGGGAAAGATGTAATTGTAGATAAGAGGATTAATTTGGTTGAGGAGTGTAAGTTGACAAGAAGAAGAGAGGAAAATGAAGAACATGATGGAACTTTGTTGGCTGGCAGAAATCAATCAAAGAATAATGTGATGGAACCAGTAGATGAGTGCATAGGTGAGAAGCTGCGAGTTCGTCGACTCCTGGATGAGCTGTTTGATCTGGTAAGCTTCTTTGTCTCTTTTTTTTTCCTCATACTTTCTTCTCATGTTATGAAACTGGATTACATGCTAGTTTAGTTCTCAGAAAGGAAAGTATTGTGAAATATCAATCTGTGTTCTTCTTTATTTGTTTGTTTCATTGTTTGAAACTAGTATGACTGTATTGGAGAAACTTTTAATAGTTTACCTTGTGATACAATGTTCACTTCTGCCGTTGTATAGCCTTCTGTGTGATATTGTAAAGTATTGGCCAATCCCGAGTTGGGATTGGCTCGGGACGAGTCATGATCCCAAGCCGATCCCTAAATTGTTAAAAATTCTCTGACTTGGTTTTGGATGAGTCATATCGAACGATCCAATATAAACCGTCTGACGCTCCTAAAAAATTTTCTAATTTTTTTTTTTTGTTTGGAAAAAATTGGGCCATGTTTTGGATCAGCCAATCCAACTCGGTATCGGACCGTGACGATCCCTGATCCGATACCAAGTTTAAAAAGTATGTGTGTGAAAGTGGATCATATGTGGCCCATAGTATCTCTTGATCTGCATAGGTTAGAGATTGAATAGACAGAAGGTGATGATCCCAATACCGTGTTTAAACAGTCTGTGTGTGAAAGTGAATGATATGTGAGCTTAGGAGTATCTCTTGATCTGCATAAGTCAGCGATTGAATAGACAGAAGGTGCTGCCCCTATTTTTTTTTTGGTTTTGATTTTGAGCTAATAACTAGAAAGTTTCTGCTTTTGGATCACCTTGTATAGTTTTGACCTCTACCTATTCTGTCTATTGACAGTTGACCCAGTCTCACACTTTTGATTCAAGACCAAAGGACAACCACTCGGATACTTCTTTATTTAATCTCATTTCCCTTGTATAAGTTGTGTTTTGGCTTTCATATATTTATTTGAAGTAACAACAATGCAATCATTGTCAATATAATTTGAAGAACTGTGTCTAAAATATTAGGAGCACTTTATTTTCTGCAGTTGGCTCAATGCAAGGTTATCAAAAAACCTAGGCGAGCCCAGGCGATAGACCTGGCCATTGCCAAGGTGCTAGCCTAGGCGATTGGGCGCTCGTCTAGGCGACGTTTTTTAAACAAAAAGAGCTATAATAAATAGATTCCATATGTATCAGAAGTAATAATTCAGACAGTTAGAAACATAATTAATAATTTTCTTGATAATTGTAACATAATTAATAATTTCATAACTCAGATAAGATATTTAGACCTAGAAATTAAATTCAGAAAATAGAATAAGCAAAATAAAAAAACAAAACAGGGGCCGTCGGTGCAATAGGAGGAAGGGGAGTGTCGAGGCAAAGAGGAAGGAGAGAGAGAGAGAGAGAGAGAGAGAGAGAGAGAGAGGACGGACATATTAGCCGGCTAAAAACAAAACATAAGTAAACTTTAAATAATAAGATAATTAGAATAAAAGTAATTAATAAATTGAAATACAAAATTACAATTAATCAATTTTAGAACTCGCACGACCGCCAGCCAAATTAGGCGACCAAGTGGTTGCGTTTTGGCCTAGGCGGTCGCCCAGGTTTCCAGGCGCTCGCCTAGGCACACTCAGCCTCAGCGGGCATCGCCTGGACCTCTGAAAGGCGGTCGCCCGCCTTTGGGATTTAAAACTGTGGGAAACACTTTTCTACTGTGTCTACCCACGAACTTTTGGGATTTAATTTATGCGTAATTCTACAGTTGACCACGAATCTTTTTTTCTTGTTTTCTGGATAGGTTACTTTCTTTTCTTGTTTTTGCTCATCCTCTTATCAAGTTACATATTGGACTCCAATATCTTGTTTATATGGCAGCTCGAACTTCAGGAGTATGGTACAGACAGTGATGATGATTCCATGGTTGCTGAAGATGAATTCCTTGCAGACAAGCTCAATCATGCTCTTAGAGGCCATTCTATGGATGATTTGAAGCTCGATGAACTTGATAAATATAAAGCTCCTTCCGATTTCTTGCAAGGTGAAGAGAGATTAACCAATGGGGAACTAATGGAGTCAGCTGCTGATGTGATTCGCCGGTGTGCAGAGTATGCTCAAATGTATGAGAATGATAAGGAGGATACGGTGGTTCTGGAGGAAAGTAGTGATGAATCAGAGGTGTGGGATTGTGAGACTGTCATTTCAACATATTCGAATCTTGATAATCACCCTGGCAAAATAGAAGCACCGGGGACAAATAGAAAAAAGAAGCTTGCTCAAACTGTCTCTGGAGCTTTGAATGCCAGCAGTCATGTGATTTCCCTTCGAGGAAAAGAGAAGCTTCCAGTAGAGTTTTTACCTCACAGCAGAAAAGAATTTGTGGAAAAGGTGAAGGATATGGCTGGCTCAAGAATGGATCAGGTGAAGAGGAAGCCACATGGCAAAGAGTCGAAGGAAGAAAAGAAAGAACGAAAGGTATGCTTGTTTCCTGAGAACTCCAATTTTCTATAATCCACAGTTTTCATGTGTGAAGTTTGCTATGTTCTGTTTTTGTCTGAAAAGACAGCGTGGCCTGTTATTCATGTTGAACCGAATTGAAATGGAAAACCTTAAATCCAAACCAATCCAACCCAAATTGTTGTTTCAGTTTGGCTTGAGTTGAGTTAGATCGGGTTAATACAAGATTTTGTAAGAATTACATTGTATATCTATAAAATATCATGTTTTTTTTTAATTATATGTACATATTTGGCTTAAAACTATATACACTAGAATTCGGTTCGGTTTAACCTATGCTTTGACCCAACACCAAACCGATGTAATTCGGTTTTGTTTTTTTAAAAACAAAACTGAACCAAACTTTTAGAAACCCAATCCAAACCGAGCCAAAGTTGGTTTGGGTCGGTTTGGTTTTGGGTTGAACCCACCCATGTTGTTCCCTAATACTGAGGGCACTGCTTTAACATACAACTTATAGATGTTAACAGTGAAGTTACGTATATGCAGGGGGCTGTCAAAGAGGAGCGGCGGGAGGCACGACGTACCAAAAAAGAAATGAAGGAGCTCTATAGGTGTGAGGCACAGCGTGCTCAAAAGGTTGCTGCTAATGTGGGCCCAAGTTCAATCCATCTTATGTAAGTAAGTCCCGTCAGTCACTGAACCATTTTCTTCCTTTTTAAATTCATTGTCTAGGCCATTTGATAATTTAATACCCTCGTCAGTCACTGAACCCTTTTCTTCCTCTTTAAATTCATTGTAGGCCATTTGATAATTTAATTAGTAACTACTTTTCCTTCAAAATTTCTGTCCTTCAAGTTTCCAGTGTCATAAATTTATATATCTTGTTCTTGGAGAGGCCTTATGTTACAAACTAATTTATTCGAACTGGTAATATGTTTGAGTATGTATTTCAGTTATTTATTCCTCATTTGCTCTTTCATTATATCCTATTCTAAACTGGTGCTGCTTGATCTGATTGTTAATCCGCATGTGAGTAGAATCCTGATATTAATAATGAGGCTGACATTTGGATTTGCATTGAAATAAATCCTTGTAGAATGATCTTATCAGTGAAGATCTTTTTGCTCCCCTATAGCATTCTATTGGAACTTCTCAGCTTTGTTTTCATTGCAAAACTCAAACGTCATTGTTGTTAAAATCTTTCATTTCACCACTTGAATTTTATGATTGATAAAATCAAATCTTGATATAAACATATTATATCCTAGGTTTGATTCCTTTTATGAAAATCTTGAAAAGAGTCTTGAGATTATTTATTTGAATCTTATGATTCACAATTTGACAACTAGGAGAGTATCTTGGATGTCAAGAATGCTTTCCGACTTCTTTTCCATTGGGCATTTTCTTTCAAGCCAAAATTTTCTCCGTTTTTTTGGGATTGGTCCATCTCGTTTTCTTAGGTCTTCTACAGCTTAGACTTGGCTAGCTGCTTTTGCTAGCCTTGATGTATAGACTTTGTGTGCATACGGTTTGATGTATAGACTTGGCTAGCCTTGGTGATTGTTTCTTGATGTATATATAGCCTTGGTGATTGTTTCTGCTTGAAAAACTTCGCTTATTAAGCAATTCAAGTTGGTCTACCATTCAAACACACACAAAAAGATGTGATATAGGTATTTGAAAGGCTTTATTCATTAATTGAGAAAAGTATAAAATAATAAAGACTTTGATCAACACCCTACGAAGGACATTGTGGTTTCCAGAAATCCAATTCCCTACAATGAATCTTATTTTCCCACAATAGGAGATGCATTGACCTAATTAAACTGTTGCTAAAGCTACCAAATCACATTAATGAACCTTGAAAAATAATGCATCCAGAATCACAGACATAAAAAATTCATTATCTTCCAGCATTGGTTTGAGATCCTTCTGTTATATTTTCATTGAGCATGTCTTTTCTGTGAATGAGTTTTAAGGGTCTTTGGAGAGTTTTGGATTTTGTATATTGCTGTAATAACCAACTGCTTTATTTGCTTTCATAATAGGTAAATTTTGGTTTGGAGCTGATAAGAAGCAGATGCAAACAATCTTAGGGGCCTCAATCAGGTTTGTTCCCTGATTTGCTGCTCAAGTTAGTATGGTTACCACCTGGATCTATTCATTGTTCCAATTTGCCAGTTTATAAAAAAAAACTGAAGTGGATTCATCTTTGCTTCGCTGTTTAGCAAGAAGAAGGGGACATGCTCTTTCATGATACTTGTTTTGTCAGAGTAGCAAAGACTGCATAGCAAATCAGAGTTGATTATTAGAGTATAATCGCCCTCTCGGGTTTGGTTTTTGTGACGTTGTTATTAGTATTATTCTTTTCATATTAAGTACTTATTAATCTTCGAGCTAGCTTTATCTCCTAAAGAGTAAATAGATTGTTAAAGCTTATTACAGAAGACCTGGGGATGGAGAGATGCAGTTGATGATGGTGCAGTAATTACCATTCCTAAGCATCACAATCCTGCAGTCGCATTGTTTGTGTAAATCGGGATCTTAACCGGTAAGGCAATAAGGCAAAGCTTCAGTTTTTTTTAAAACTATTCTGGAATGCGTTTCTTTGGTGAACAGTCTTTTTGATTGCCAAGGGAATCTGTTGTACTTGATCTTTTTGTTTTTTGTAAGAAAGTAACTTAATCTTTTGATTACTTAAGCTGCGTTTGGCCTGGTTTGTGCTTATGGATAAGTACTCATTGGATAAGTTGCTCAATGGGAGCACTTATCCACAGCAACAATAAACTGTTTATTCAAAGAAAATAGTGTTTGGTAAATATATTTATTCAAGTGTTTAGGGGTAAAATAGGTATTATAAAAATATTATTAAAGTAGAAATATTTATTTAAGGGCTTATAAAAGTTTAGGGGTAAATAAGTGTTTTATAAATATTACTAAAGTTGTGAAATAGCTTAACGCATAAGAGCTTGGGAGAAGTTGCTCTCCAACAGCTTCTCCTTATGGGTAGCCTTCCTATAGTGCTTATGGGTAAGCACTTGCCCATTAGCACTATCAAACACATTCAATTTTAAAAAAGTGTTTATATAAGCTGCGATAAGTACTTATAGAAGTCGGGCAGCCTTAATCTGTCTTGTTTAATAAGAAGAGCTATTTCAATTAAGCTAATACTTCTCTTCATCACAGCCTCAGAATGATGAGTTCATGACGAGGGAATGTCCTACCAACGGCCTAAAGGACGGGAGGACCCAACAGTTCTTTCCTTTGCCTTGGCTAATATAGTTGCTAGGTTGCACGTAGGGGCGCGTGGGATCAACTTATCTACAAAATCATTGTGGAATCACGTTAGGGACCTTGTCCCTAAGGCACAAGTCTAGTCTTATTTATATAATGAGCTCTATAAATCAAACAGTCCTGCAAGTCTTGGGCCTACAGTAGACTGGACCAAAGAGGCCACAGACCGAGCCGGCTGACTTATACCCCCCTTCTTTCATAAAGGATGCCTCAATTGAAGTTTATTTGGCTTCTTTGGAAGCCACCTTCTGAGTGCTTCCAACTAAAACCACTAAAGGAACTTCTGTTGCTGAAATACCCTCTATTTCTTAAATAAATACTGAGCAACTTTTAATTCATCAAAATTTTTCATATGGTAGAATGAGATTTTCCTTTCTCTTTATATCAAATAAATGACTAAATGTAGTAACCTTAATATCTAGTGATCAATTTTCATTTACTAGATCCTTTTATAATTAAACATTGTAGGTGGGATTTTGGTGATAACTATTCACGTAGAAAGAGGATGCTCGCGTGTCCTCCAACGTATTTTAGGATCAAGTTAGCTAGATTTGATTTGGGTTTAAACGCTATAATACGTCTGTTTTTGAGACGTTTATTTTTGTCAAAGATGGGAGAGCAGGTCGAGAAAGCATGAAAGGTAGGCTACAATTACGATATGATGAAGGGAGATGCTCAAGAACAGATATATACCATCTTATAAATTGGCCTCCTAAGTTTTCTCAACTGCTTTCTCTCTCAATATCTTAAGCATACCGAAGATTCACTAATGAAAATCTCCTTAAGTGTGGAGTTAAGTGTAAAGTGCCAAGAGAATTCAACAAAGTCTCTCACTTGGTGCTTTTTTTGTCCATCCTTTAACCTTAGCCTTCATATGCTTTAGGCCAAGAGGATCTCTAGAATGGTGACAAGTGTTACCATCCTCCTCACTTGTAACCACAACTCCATAACTCATTAACATGGTAACTCTCCATATTAATGCATAATCACAAAGTTAATGAGTGCTCTAATGGTCAATTAACTATCTTATTCTTATGGTAATAACTTATTAATAGCAACTCATATATGACGACTCACAAGACTGTATCTCATCGTCACTCGACTTTGCTAAGCTGCAGGTTGGCGTGCCAAGTTGCCCCGTCACACCTTAAGGACATTGGAAAACTTCCCCTAGATGGGCTCTCGCTTAGGACGAAGATCTCATCTCCGACAAACCCCTACAAATCAAATAACCGGTCAATACTTAACCAATTATTCATAAGTTTGATCGTGCCGTGCTAGACACGATTTTCAGTTTGGTCAACTCATTCTACGTCGAAGATTTTTACATACAAACGCCAAGCCTTTCCAGACCTCGCAACTACCAAAAACAGACCCCAACACGGACAAATTTCCTTGTATCGGGATTCTTTCATGCCAAAGACCCAAAAAAGTGATCGACAAAAAATAAGCCCGGAGCCCCCTATGCCGGGACTGGTTGGGACCCCGACAGGCTAGGTGCCCAGACATTTTTTCCCGGAAACCCCCTGTCGGGGTCAGTTGTCCCTAGTACCTCTGCATTTCTATGTCGAAGTACCCGTCGATCCTGATTTCGACTCTGATAACACTTAGGACTATTCTCAATCTAATACATTTCACGAAGGTACAATCTAACTCTTTCTTAGGATTTGCCGATGGGCTCGACAAATCAAAAATAGCTCGACTACGTCTCAAGATTTGTCGATGAGTTCGGCATATCAAAATAATTCAGTAAAGTCTCAGGATATGTTGACGAGCTCGGCATATCTAAAATAACTCGGGTAAGTCTCAGTTTGGTTTGCTAAAGACATTTGGCAAATCCGATTTGACCAAGTTGTGAAAAGTTTCTAACTCTAATCTATTTTACCTCCTCAACATTTGTATGGACCTTGGAATTTTCCAATGACGTACACCAAATATGTTTGTCAAAGTTTCAGTTTAGTTTGCCAAAAACATTCGGCAAATCTAATTTGACAAATTTTATAAAAATTGTTAAGATCTCAAATCACAATTTTAAGCCAACTCGACAGTCCAATAGGCGATGACGTCGACTGAGACTTGCCATCTCACCCCATTACACTGATACGATGTCTATATCCTCATATAAAAGAGAAAATCCCGTTTTTTTTCCTTACTTATCCTTGGGTCATGATATTGTTAGACGTCTTTAACCTTCGATTATCTAAAAATCTGAATCAATCCCCAAGAGCTGCAGCTAGCCAGAGACTGCATTAAATGCCGCTCGGTTTTCTCAGCTTTTTGTTTCTTTATTATTTTAATTACAAATGGATGGAAACGTTTGAAGAAATCGTTGCTGCTCATGTGGATAATTTTTTTTTCGATTATTGGTACCACAGAAAATATCGTAGGAAAATATAGCAGACGATTTTCTTTCCAAAAAATCTCACGAAGCAGATAACAGAGTTTTTATTCTTGAGATCTTGGATTTGACCGGTCCAGGCCGATCCCAATCGGGATCGTCAATACGATATTAGATCGACTGATCTTGGTCCGATCGGATCTAAGTTTTGGATTGTCCTTTCAAAAAATAAGAAAAAGAAAATTAGATCGGTTCGATCCAGTCATTGAATTGGTCCGGATCGGCCCGAATTGGCTGATCTGTATCGATATCGCTCAAATCGATCCGATCCAATGCCAATTGAAAAAACAATTTTTGGATCAGATCGGATCGGACGATCCTTTTCGGTTGGATCAGTCCGATCCAAAGCCACTTGATACAAACTACTTGAGATTGAACCGTTCCTCGTTGATCCCGATTCGAATCGGAACCGATCCTTGAAACCAAGGCAGATGAGCCCAAAGGATGACCTACAATATTTAAAATCTTAAAAGAAATCTAAGAAA
>JAUPMG010172212.1:0-10570 GCA_031762675.1 Pachysandra terminalis
TACAAATAATTCAAATAAAATATAAATAAATTATAAATATTAAAATAAATATATTTTAGAAGTTCAGGTCATTACATGCCTTTCCAAGCTTGTCACGGTTGCGGAAGCACTAAGTCATGGTGCACTACATCAGTTTATAAACCCTCAACAATTGCTCCCTTTTCGCATACGGTTTGGTATGAAGAGAACCAACTTCTAAACCATCCTGTTACAGTTACCAAAATTGAAAAAGTGGTTTTCGAATGCCATATGACAAGGCCCATGGACCTAATGGCTTTCATTCGAACTTTTATCAGAGATATTGGGACAATATTGGGTCCTCTGTTTGTGATTTGGTCAACGCCTTTTTGCATTTCCGACATTCGCTATGAGAAATGAATAAAACTTTCATCACATTAATTCCAAAATGTGAAATCTCAGAAACAATCTCAAATTTTAGACTGATCAGCCTATGCAATGCATCTTATAAAATTATTGATACCATTTTGGCTAATCTAGTCGAACCTTTTTTGGATAAACTCATTGTTTTACATCAGGCTGCTTTTGTTAAAGGTTCTCAAATTTCGGAAAATCTGGTAATTGCACATGAAATGTTTCAATCCGCGAAACTTAAGAAAGGTCGATCATACACAATGGCCTTGAAATTAGATATGGACAAGATAGACTCGAATGGTCCTTAAAGGCCACTCTTTTGAAATTTGGGTTATCGAACTTATGGGTTGATCTTGTCATTGAATGTGTTTCATCATTTGTTCTTTTCAACGGACAACCAATTGGTCCCTACGATCGAACCGAGGACTTCGCCAGGGTGACCCGCTTTCTCCAACTCTTTTTGTCCCAGCCATGAATGCTCTCTCATTATCTATTGAAAATAGTATTTCGGGTAAGCAATGGACCCCAACCAAACCATCTAAAAGTGGCCAGCCCATCTCTCATCTCCTATTCGTCGATGACTGTATACTCTTTGCCAATGCTTCTATCTCTGCCTGATCGACCATTAAATCGCTTCTAAAAAATTTTTGCCTTCAATCTGGGAAACAAATTAATTATTCAAAATCTTCTATCCTTTTCAGCGAAACACTCCCAATCCTTTTAAAAGAACCATTGGCCGTGCTCTTTCAATTGCAATATCAAACAGAAAAGAAAAATGTTTGGGACTCCCCCTTATTGATGGGCCGTGCCTCAACTTGCCAGGTTCTTATCAATAGAGTTGAACAAAAATTCAAATCAGAGTGCAAAATTCCTATCCTTTGCAGGAAGAACTACGCTTATTAAAGCGGTAACTCTGGCCATACCCTAGTTCAGTATGCAAACCCTTGCTTTACCTACTCAGACATTGTCAAAACTCCTGCAACTTAACAGACACTTTCTCTGGGAGATCGAAATGACAAGAAGAAATTACCATTGACCAAATGGAAGACAATCATGAAACACTCTTCTTGGGGGGGTCTTAATATAAAGAACCTTAACCTCCAAAACCTTGTTACTTTGGCAAAATTTGGATAGAGCTTTCTATCAGGCAAACAGAGACTTTGTTATAATGTTCTCAAATCCAAATATTTATGAACATCCTTGAAACTAAACCAAACAGTAGAGCCTCTTTTATGTGGAAGAGAATTTTGAAGGGAAGTGGAACTACAATGGAAAATTGGTGATGGTAAACTTACCAAATTCTGGCTGGACCCTTGTATTGACACCAAAAATCTTCTTTCTCTTGCCACAAGTGAAACCCCCTGATACTTTTCGACATATGAGTGTCTCTGATATGTTCGATCATCAGCAACGAACCTGGAAATTCAATTTATGTGAGCCTTTTCTGCCACAATATATTATTGATAAATTCGAGCTGTTAAAATTACTGCTCATAGCCCAGATAAACTGAGATGGAGTCACACTACTACGGGTGAATATAGCGTTCGGTCAGGGTACCAACATCTTTCAAAATTTGAAGCTCCAACGGAGGCATCCATCTCCACTTTCTCTTGGATTTGGAAATTCCCTTGCCAACCAAAAATCCGCTCTTTTATTTAGCTGATCCGGCATAATAGATTGCCTGCTAGAGATCATTTATTCTCCCGTAGTCTCAATATTGATAGAACGTGTCCGTTTTGTTCAGAATTTGAGACTCAACACTATCTTTTTGTTGATTGTCCAAAGGCAATTAAGGTTTGAGATCAAATAAACCAACTTAATTTCCACAGTGGGATCAGTAACTTCAAGTTCTGCTACAACCCAACCTCAAACCCCATCATTTGATCACCTTGAGGTCCTCTCCATCTTAGCCTATACTCTTTGGCATATATCGAATATAAGAAACAAATCCATTTTTGAAGGAACACATCCTACTCTGAACAAGGCTGCTCGAATGACAATTGCCCAAGCGAAATCCTTTGTCTATAATATGTAGTATCATGTACATCACATATATAATCAACCCCCTAAACCTTCCATGCTTTTACTCCAATGGCAGGTCCCGCCGTCTTCTTGGCTAAAGGTCAGTATCAATGGTTCTTTAAGAGGAAACTCAGGCTCAGTCGGTGCCAGAGCGATTATTTGTGATCACAATGGGAATTTTGGGCCATTGTTCAAATAATATGTCTGTAGCTCATGCTCTCCTACTTGGGCTGGAGCTATTATCGGCCATTCCTCTTAACCCAACGATTATTGAAACTGACTTGGTTGTTATTTATCAGTCCATCGTGCAGATACAAAGACCTCATGGAGCATCAATAATTTGATCTTGGAGGCGAAGAACATGATGATGACCAGAGCAGCTCCAACTCTAATGCAGTGAACTTACCATGCACCGACTGGGCCGCACGTAGAGCTTCGAAGCACAGAGAGTTTATAATTCCTCTATTAGACCTCTTGCATGCTGATGCCAATATATAAATGTGAAATGTAAATAGTTAATTAGTAGTTAATATATCCTTACAGTTGGGGAAAAAAAGCCGTTCAGGTTTGTAAGATCTTTAAAGAAAGACCTGGACCGATTCTATATGAAGAGACCAAACCAGAACTGGAGAACTGGCCAAGCATATTTGGTTTAGTTAGGGCTGGTTCGAGCCACAGTCTAACCGGACCGGAGCTACCCATTGATACTCATGCAAGTGACCCCACATCAAATTATCAACCAGTTTTGCTAGCAACACATGTCAGATCCAACGGTACTTCCAGAGAAGGCTCTAGGGCACAGGAGGACTCGATTACAACCCTTTAGGAGTACCACAGAAACAGAATACAATCGCTTCCGTAGGATCAAACAAAAGAAAAAAAGAGAAAAAACCTAATCACAATTCTCAATCCATTTTCCCCAAAACCCTAGGGCAGAGGAGGAGAAGCCATGGATCTCTCCTCTCTAACAGAAGCACAACAGCAACAGCTTCAGCAACTCCATCAACAGTTTCAGCAACACCAGCTTCAGCAACAACAAGAACAACAAGCACAAGCACAAGCACAACAACAACAACAACATCAACAGGAATTAGCCTCTCAGGCAGCTTACGATCCTTCTCAAGTTCAATCTTACGATCAGACAACACAAGCTTACTATGAATACCACAATTACCAACAACAGCAACAGCAATCTCACCAATCTCAACAACAACAACAACAACAACAACACTATCCTCACTATCCTCCTGATTACCCCAATGCTTACCAACAACGGCCCCAGCAACAAACCTCTCAGCCGGAGACGGCATCGGTTCAACCTCCCGGAGTGCCGGTCCAGCCTGAACCCTCGCAGATGGTGGCTTCCGCCGCTGTACCTGGACAAGGGCAAGGGCAAGGGCAAGGGCAAGTGCAGCATCAGCAGAATGCTTATTATCCACAAGGTGTTGGGGAGAATCAGAATCCGGGGTACCCAGTTCCTCCGGGGTTGAACCCGGCAGCTGCAGCGGCGGTGGCTGCGTTGTCTCAGTTGACGCAGTTCGCCGGGACGATGGATGCGGCGGAAAGAGCGATGGCAGGGTTGCATGAACGGCAGTGGCATGCGAAGACTGGAGGGTATGGACCAATGCCGGGACCTGGACCAATGCATCATATGCGCCCACCGGTAGGTTTTCATTTTCATTTTATTGGTGATTTTTATATCTATTTAATTAGTGTTTCAATTAAGTTTTGTATAGATTAAATTTATGTTTTGATATTAATTAAATGTGCCCTAGTTTACCAATCATCTGCGAGTTCATTAGTATTTGATCTCATTGTAGTTGCCATTTTGTTATGCCAGGTAAGGTTTAATTTCAGTTTTGTATTGATAGTATCGTTTGAATATTAATCAACTGTGCCCTAGTCTACTAATCCATTTGTTTGTTGATTTGCATTTATTATTTTGTTTTTGATGTTCAATTACTTGGATATTTTTATTAGTGGGATATTTATATGTTGTGAACTTGTTATCCTTCATTTTCTATATTCTTGTGAATTTTTTTCTCTTTTTTTTTTCTTCTTATCATTTTGGTTTTTTGTAGTTAAGAATTGTTTTGATTTCGACTGAGACCTTTGGCTTCTTAGCCCCCTTATTTGTAGACTGTTCAGCCAAATTATAGTAAAACGACTTAGGTAGGAATATATTTTATCCGATACGGGGAATTACTATTTCATGCACTAGACTTGGAGTCTAGTATTCTGTTGGGATTTCTAATTTAAGTTAAGATATAATGGTCAATTATTTCATACACTATTAGGAACTGGAAGCTTATTTGGGGAGCAAACTAGGTTCTTGAGCTAATCTTCAAAGCTGCTCCCTTATGTTAGAGAAGTGGTTATTGTTATACCGAAATCGATCACATGATTGTATTTGATGGACGTGAAATCAAGTAGTACTGAAAGCTTATTAAGGGAGCAAACTAGGTTCTTGAGCTAATCTGCAAAGTTGCTCCCTTGTGTTAGAGAAGTGGTTATTGTTATACCGGAATCGATCACATGATCATATTTGATGGATGTGAAATCAAGTAATACCTGCATATGTATATAACTATATGTAGAATTTCTGGGGTAACATTTGTGAATTTCTCAAGGCGCTTGCTTGGAAACCCTGTTTTTGAATTACGTCGTTCATATTTCAGATCGATTGAATAATTATTAATTTGGATTTTTGTGTCTGTTACTGTCATGATTACTTTGCGTTATCATCTTCTGTTATTTATATGTTTTTTTTTCATGAATGCCGTGCAAGTTTTTTTCTTTTTGTCCGTAAATCTCAGTCAGTTGGGAAGTAAACTACTTCCACTTGGGTCAAATCTTTCCTCGTATGGGTTCACTTTTATTGACCGTCACCTCTTACTAGTAAGAAGTAGGATTCCACAATCATGAAACTCCTAGCTGTATTGTGTTCCTCATTTAAATGGTTATCGTTAAATTATTTATTTTTGTGATGCTCATTGCAGTGGCATGCATGTTTTATTTCTGTTCTCCATTGGATTTTCTTTATTGTTCTCGTTTTTTCTTTTGTCTACCTCTGTAATTGCTCTATATTGCGCATTCTGACTGTGATTTGATTTCTGAATATTGCCTTGTATTATAAGCTTGTCATGTTGTGCCTCAGTGATGCATTGTTTGGAAATCTATCCAAGTGGAACATTGTTCATTATCTCTCAATACCATTTTTTTATGAGTATCGGAAGAATCTATTAATTTGTATCTTGAGACGCTCTCATGCACAAGGTGTTTTCATGTTTCTTAAAGAGTGTTTCGTCCAGTTCTACAGAATTATCCTTTGCATTGGACAACAGATTTTCCTCATTTTTTTGGATTGGTAAAGTAATATTCTATTAAAGGACAAAAAGGTCAAAATGTACAAAGAGTATTTATGTATCCTATACAGACATCAAACAAAAGTATGTAAGAGACCGTAGTCACATACAAACTTCCCCCTCCTATTCATGAACATGCTAGATTAGTCCCAAAATAGACCCCATGAGCAATCAAAATCCTTGTGTCGAACGCTTTCAAATTCTGAGAAATTGGACACCCAGAAAATTAGTAAGGACAAGGTCTTATCAATCAGCTTTTGAGTGCAAGATTCTGTTCCTTCAAAAATTCTGTAAATCCTTTTGCCCCATATCATCCAAGCAATCGCTGCTGGGAAAAGATTCAACATGATGGAACTCCTTGTGCCCCTCTTCTTCCTCCTCCAGCCCCAATTATTTAATTCTTCTTTTAGACTATGGTGCCTAAGCCATAGTCTAACGTGCCAAACCTGTAAAACAACCTGGAAAACCATGGCTGCTAGAACTTTGGATTGTGCTGTCCTTTAGTAGAGAAAGCAGGGAAATTTCCTATGACTATTTTGTTTGTTGTGGTTTCCAATCTTCAACTGTTCTGTAATTCAATTATCATTATTAGGCAGTGTCCTTTGATGGCTTCTTATAACTGCATTAAATGGTCCTTTTACTGCTGGCATCATGCAACCACATGCTCAAGGCCTTGAACCTATTGTCTATATGCATTGTGCTTTTTATTGCTTGACTAACATTGTTTTTGTGCTGTGAAATCGTAATATGTGGTTCAGATGAGACCACTTGATTGGGTTGGCTTGGTTACAGAATCTGTGATTCTTCCAGTATCACCATCTTCTTTTGTTTGACCATGTGAGAGTGAATAGATCCCATCGCGACCTCCTTTCTGTCTTTTTGTGCTGAATAAATTGTTGATCGAAATCCATTCCAATTGATCACAGCGCTGTCTGAATCTTTCCTTAGCACTTATTTTCTTTCTTATAATCGATCCTTCAAACTGCTCATCCGCTGTCTTCTCGCCTCATCGATTTGCTCATTCCGTGCGGGTTCAACCTAAACATAAATATATTATTGTGTACATGGTACTTAGACTCTTATCTTAGGCTATCATTACTTGCTCTCTTGGTTGTGTATTTGAAGCAATGAATTGAGTGCTTAAACCTGACGTAGCATGATCAATAATGAAGCGTCCTGAAGGTGTGGTAAAAGAAAGCAAATAGATGTGACTCAACTGATGTTTTATGTATGAGATTTTTGTTTCCAAAAAATTAAAAAAATGTCATATGGGTAGATTACAGTGACCTGATTGTATTGTTGGAATTAGCTTATCTGACTCTGTCTTTAAGGTTAGGTTAATGTTTAGTCAGGCCTGTGATTGGGTACTGTTTATATTACTTGGTTGAAATCGAGGATTTGGTTCAGTTTTCCACAGGGACCTAGCATCAATTAGTCATCAAGGCAATGAACAGCGATTTTAAAGTTAATGCACCAGTGAATTTGTTATTCTTTGGGTGTCCGTTTTGGTTTTGAACAAATTTCAAACTGAAATATCAAAATTTTGACCATTTTCTGCTGATTATTGTACAAAATTTCGTAGACAAATTTCATATGAATAATGGAATTCGTTTCACTGTTCATCTGATGTCGAAGCTGAGATTTAAAACCTTGATTCGTGTTATACTCAAGGGTGTGTTAAAATTGCAGATGATATATCTTCATAAAATTACATTGCTTTGTATATAAATAATGGTTGGTGTATATGGACGAATAGAGGTTAGAGTTTTGGCTTGTGAGTTTTTAAACTTTTGTTTCTTTTGTTCTTTTTGTAGTCAGTAATTGTCATGTTGTGTTATTTTGGATTCTGCTTCTGATTTCCTACATGTTTTATTTTGAGAGAAGATAATATACATGTCCCTTTGTTTCCTCCTCGCTGAACAAGAATCTCTATATCTATCATGTGGAGGACAACGGGGCTGATCCAGATTGTTCATCTGATAGGTGGTCATCTGGATTACCGATCTGTGAAGTCTGTTTATCCTTTTAATTCTTTTGTTCTTTTTGGAGTCGGTAATTGTTAAGTTGTGTTATTTTGGATGCTGCTTCTCATTTCCTAGATATTTTATTTTGAGAGCAGATAATATACATGCCCTTTCCTTTCCTCCTCTTTGAATGAGAATCTCTATATCTTTCATGTGAACGACGATAGGGCTGATCCAGATTGTTCATCTGATAGGCGGTCATCTGGACTAGCTATCTGTGAAGTCCGCCTATCCTTTTAATTCTTTTGTTCTTTTTGGCTTCGGTAATTGTTATGTTGTGTTATTTTGGATGCTGCTTCTCATTTCCTACATATTTTATTTTGAGAGCAGATAATATACATGTCCTTTCCTTTCCTCCTCTCTGAACGAGAATCTCTATATCTATCATGTGGACGACGATGGGGCTGATCCAGATTGTTCATCTGATAGGGGGTCATCTGGACTAGCTATCTGTGAAGTCTGCTTATTCACTCAAGTACTTTTGTTGTGCATGGGATCCATTTACCCATGGTAAAATTTATATTTCAGATGACAGTTTTTGGATTTTTTTTTTTTTTTTTTTTTTTATTATTGTTATTGAAGAACAGGTTTTCACCCCTACATGTTGTTTGATTGGGTTGAAATTTACACCATGAAAGCATGTTGGAAATCTTATGGATGTTTCTACTACCACCTCAGCTGTCATGTGTCAGAGACGGGCATCCAGAGTTCTTTTCTCCTGATAGCTGAAAATATTATATATATATATAATATATATGGAAAAGAATATATGAAGATTAGTTCCTATATACAGAGGGGCAAAAAAAAAAGCAAAAAATAAAACTGAAACTGTATCCTTCTAAAGATTTACGTCTCTATAGGCCATTTTAGTCATTCATAAAACAGAGAAAAAGCATTTTTGAACCTTGTAAGAAGTCCTACCCAATGAAAAACAAATGTTCCATAATAATGGAAGGCGATCTCATCTTTTTGCCCTCCCCAATACATCGAAAGCTCTTCTAGCTTCCCCAGTCAGCCACATGCAATGTTGAATTTCAATAGAGGGAAACACCGTATTTGCCTCACATGGATGGCCTGTGGGGGAACTTGTTGCTTCTTCATCTTCTTCTTTCTTGCATTAATATATCCCGTCATGGTAGTGTGATGGAAGCAAAGTGTTATTGTGCACATTTTACTAATATAGGTATTCTACTTTAGTGTCATGCAAATATGTGTTTTTGCAAGCAAACAAGTTTCCCTCCACAAGCATCTGCTAGATGCTTTGTTTCCTTTCCTTTATATGTAAAAATTTGATATTCTTGACCATGAAGAGCACACCCAAGGCTGTGCTTTGCAAAAGTGTTCTGATGCGTCTAATTGTTGGTTGGTTCTTGGTATTGGATTTATCATGTGAGGTGCTTTGTTGATTTTGTTTGGAACTCAAAACCAAAGCTGTTAAAAACATCAAGTCAAAATTGTTTCCATCCTTCTACTGCATCCATGGGTTTTGATTTAGTTGGCTCTGGACCATATTCTTTCTGTTTACTATATTGCCCATGTAGGCCCATTTGATTCCCACTGAACTGAATTCCATTGGTGGATTAAATGCTTCGGCATGCTGTTAAGATTTCTATTGGGATATGACAGTTTTTACTCATAAATTTATGCTGCTATTGAAGAATCTATATTTTGTTTATGTAATCTATATGTTCTGTACTAGTTTTTGGTGCACTTCTTGTAGTGTTTTGATGGGCTTATTTGGGGAAAATATTTAGACCAGTTGCAGTGACTTGTATTAGATTCTCTGTGCCACTGTCTAATTATTTTCCAAGGCACTATAAAGCTAGACACATTACAATAAAGTGATTCCTTCAGAAAAATTGTGGACCAGGTCTTCTGATCCTAAGTATCGTGGTAGTGTGGCACTAGATATTGGTGGCATATTACTTTGTTATTGTAGTGGATCTCTTTGACATCATGTGATTGTCTCTTTAAAATCATAGAGCTCTAGGGGGCATGTTCATGCCTTATCTATTTCAATAAGACTTATAAGATCTTGTTATCTCTTTCTTTCTCTGGCTTCTGTGTGTTAACATTTCTGTTCACTCACACTGTCGGGTTTGATGGGTATAATTTTTAACTTCTCAGCATTTAGGCTGCGTTTGGCCTCGCTTGTGCTTTTGGATAAGCACTCTGTTGGATAAGTGACTCAATGGGAGCACTTATCCACAGCACCAATAACTTGCTTGATTTGAAAAAAATGTGTTTGGTAATAATAACTTAAATACCTTAACAACAAACTCATGTAATTTCTCTTAAAATTTAGGGATAAAAATGTTATTTTTAAAAAAGCTTAGTGTTCAAGTGTAGAAGTCTCATTTTCAAAGTGTCACTAATGTTTAGAAACCACTTCTTGCGTTAGTGGTAAGGAGAAGTTGTTGAGATCAATTTCTCCTTGTGGGCTATTTTCCTCTACTGCTTATGGGTAGGAACTTACCCATTCAACTTTACCAAACATAATTATAGCTTGAAAAAGTGCTTTAATAAGTTACAAGCTCCAATAGGCACTTACTTAAGCAGTGTCAAACGCAACCTTAGTTTGATGGAGCCACTTTTGTGCATTATTTATTCCCAAACTTTGTAGCATGATTTATTTACATGTATGGCGTGCCTTACAGTTAGGACTGTGGCTTAATGATTCTGATGTTTCGGAGTGCCTGGATGACTGAAATACAATTTCAGTTTCCTGTCCTGGAAAGATTACAAACATTGGCCTTATGCTTCTAAGAAGACTATAGGCGCTTGCTT
>JAUPMG010172223.1:0-10570 GCA_031762675.1 Pachysandra terminalis
CAGAATTGAGAAACTTTTTTGTGAAGGATTAGAATGCTCAGGATATTCCTCATCACTACATTGCGTCGACGATTCGATCTAGTTTGGCTCGGGCTCAGCTCGTATGAGCCGAGCTTGAGCTCTATAATTAGGCTCGCGGGCCGAGCCTGAGCCCGAAAAAAAGCTCAATATCTTAACGAGCTTGGGTCAGCTCGGCTCGGTTTGTATACGAGATTATAGGTCCACATTCCGATATCTTATATTATGTATTAATATTAAATACACATGCTAATATTTTATATTATAATAATTCTGAACGGAAGAGAAAGAAAACAGTAATAAATCGGAATTGAGAAAAAAGACAGGAATTGGAGGTGAAGCTTCTGTCTATGTTCTGTATATATTACCAAGACTACAACAGGGAAACTATATATAGAGAAGATCCAATCTTCCGGTATCTTCTGTGAAGAAGAGAATAAGGGATGTACAAAGATTGAGGCATCAATTATGTACAAGGATTGAAGCATTAATTGTGGAGGTTATATATGGACGGTAAGTTGGAGATTTCCAAATTTGGTATGACCTTCCTAATACTCCCCCTCAAGTTGTTGTGTGAACGTCGTGAACACTCAACTTGTGGATGAGATGAAGAAACTTAGAAGCTCCAAGAGGGCTCAGTAAGTGCATCAGCTGGTTGTTGATCAGTGGGAATGTATGCAGTGTCAATCAAACCAGATTGAATTTCCTCACGAACAATGTGGCAATCAATTTCTACGTGTTTTGTCTGTTCGTGAAAATCTGGATTGGCTGCAATGTGTATGGCTGCTTTATTATCAAAAAATAGAGTAGCTAGCTGTGGATAAAGGACTTGAAGGTCTTGTAGGAGATAAAATAGCCAAGTGCATTCACAAGTAGCTGCCATGGCTCTATACTCAGCTTTAGTGAGAAGCCGTTGATTGCTTCTTAGATTTCCATGAAAAGGGAGAGTCATCCAGCATAGTACAATAACTCGTGATAGAATGATGAGTCTCTGTGCAACCAGCACAATCAGAGTCACAAAATGCACGTAACTTGAGAGAACTGGAGGTTGGTAATAAGATACCTAGTCCAGGTGTTTGCTTGATGTAGCAAAAGTATGCGATAAGCAACATCAAGACGAGGTTGGTCCATAAACTTACTTAGAATATGCTCAAAGAATGTGATGTCAGGCCGGGTAATAGTAAGGTAAATGAGACGGCCGATGAGACGATGGTAACAAGATGGATTTGAGAGGAGAGGACCTTCATCTTTGTAGAGTTTAAAATTTGGCTCCATAAGGAACTTGGCAGGTCGGGATCCAATGAGTCTAGCATCATCAAGTATTTCCAGAGCATATTTGCGCTGTGATAAGTAAATACCTTGATGGGATTGAGCAACCTCAATACCCAAAAAGAACTTCAATTGACCGAGATCCTTCAACTTGAATCGTTTATGGAGAGAAGTTTTCAGTTCAGAAAGTTCTTGTAAGTCGTTTCCAGCAAGTATAATGTCATCTACATAGACAAGAACAGCAGTAAACGAGGATCCGATTGAACGAGTGAACAGTGAATAATCAGCTTTGTATTGAGTATATCCATCCGCCAAGAGTGTTGCAGAAAATTTGGAGAACTATTGTCGTGATGCCTGCTTAAGTCCATAGAGGGATTTATTAAGATGACAAACTCTAGTCTCCTCCTTTCATGCAAAACCGGGAGGGATGGTCATGTAAACTTCTTCAACGTCTCCATGTAAAAAGGCATTGTTTACTTCTAACTGATGAAGATGCCAGTGTTTGATGGATGCAATGGCAAGTAAGCATCGAACTATAACAAGTTTAGCAACGGGAGCAAAGGTCTCCTTATAATCCAAGCCCTTTTTTTGATTGTACCCCTTTGCTACTAGGCGTGCCTTGTAGCGCTCAATGGAACCATTGGAGTTGTGTTTGATCTTACACACTCACTTACACCCAATGGGCTTCTTGTGAGGCGGCAAGGATGTGAGGGTCCAAGCGTTGTTGTCTCCTATTGTGGCAGCAAAACTCAAGGTTTTAAAGACCGGAACCGGTCGTCGGACCGCTGGTCCGGACTAGTACTGGCCGGTCTGGATCCGGTACAGAAAACAAAAAACAAATTAAAAAATTTCAGATCGGCGCTAGACTGGTCGCTGGACCGGCATGACCGGTGGGATAGGCGGGTCCGGTCGCTGGACCGGCGGTACCGGTCACTGGACTGGAGGGACCGGTCGTCGGGCGGCCCAAACCGGTCACGGACCTATGGGACCAGTCACTGGACCGTCGGTCCATAACCCGGCAATACACGTCTTTGTATCGCGGGTTGGAACTGGACCGGTATCAGCCGATCCTTGAAACCATGGCAAAACTTACTCTCCTCAATTAGAGAGAGTTTATATATTAACTAGAACTAAGGCTATACAAATAAAGAATGAAAGGAAAAAGAGGAAAAGAGAAAAAGGGGTTGTGTGGGCCTCACGGCCCACTAGCCTACACTAACACTCCCTCTCAAGCTGGAGCATATATATTATTCCGCCAAAAAAATTCCGGAAGTTGTGTGAGGAAATATAATTTCTGAAAAATATTTTCTTTTCCAAAAATTTTCTGGTGAAACAAACAGAGCTTATGTAAATCAATTAATTGAGGGAGGCCAAACTAAGCATTTGGATGCATGGACAGACACAGTACTGTGATGAGTTATTAAATACATTGATTTCAGTTAGATATGGTACAAAATGATCACAACCCACTTATATTCAATGAGCTATCGTATCACTACCCTTGGTGGCGTACTGATACGAGCACTCCCCCTCATTTGGATGACCAGCTACCATCAGTCCCACGAGTCTCTGGTACGAACACTCCCCCTCATTAATCTTCAGTGTTGTGAAAGTCCATAAAGGTGATATATCATTCCGACTGCCATTTGTTTGTAACAGTTCAAATATATCAATGTCATTTGTACAAATTTATTTCAGTCTCGTTGTTTACCATTCATATACCACTTTTATCACATTAACATCTTACTGTTCCATGTGATTGCTGCAGGTAAAAGACAAAACATTGCCTAACTTTGATCAGAGGTATTGTCCTGGGAATGCAAGGATGGTATGATCAAAATTTGACTCTGCTATAGAAATGGTACAGAGTTCAAACTTAGACTGTGCTGATTGGTCATGGATAACCTTTTTTATACATGGTTCTTACTAGTATTAGCCTTTGATCTTGTCTGTCAAGCTGCTCTGATCATCCATGGACCAGATTATTCTGTTACTATTTCTGCTGTGATTAAAATGTGAGAAATCTGTTGCACTAATATTTGTTTAAATTTCACCTTGAGGAAATCGACTAGTTGAGGGAGGCCAACCTAAGCAGTTGGATGCATGGACATGACACATTACAGTGGTGAATTATTATTAGTGTCATTAAATGCGCTAGCCTAGGTGTCTAGGCGGTTTTTTAAGGGTTCAGGTGAAGGTCACCTAGGCTGAGTGTGCCTAGGCGAGTGCCTAGACACTTAGGCGACTGCCTGGTCATGTAATCGACCTCGACGGTCGCCCATCACGCAATGTGGATTTTTATATTTTAATTAGTTTAAGTTTGAGTTAATATATGATTTAATTTAATTAAGATTATCAATAAAACTTACTGATGTTGATATGTTATTATCTTTTATGAAGGTTATCTTAAAGCTTTATTGATATTAACTTTTAAGCATCCAAGTCAAGTCTCTAGAGTCCACTCTAATCCTAATAAAGCATCCAAGCTTTATTGATTTTAACATTTTATGATTCTTTAACCTGATTTTTTTATTGGATTTTATTTCATTCAAACCTTAGTAAATTTATTATAGCTAATTTATTATATGATCGCTCATCACATTAGGTTATATTGGTAGAAAACATGTTATGTTAATTACCATTTCAAATTATTGGCATGTTCTGTTTTTATAAATGTTATATATGTCATTTATTTACAGTAGGCTCCTTTAAAAAAAAAAGAAATATTGTCGCCTAGGCAATTGGCAGGTCTATCGCCTAGGCGATTTGATAACATTGGTTATTATATACATTGATTTTAGTTAGAGATGGCACGAACTGATGGTGTACTGGTATAAGCACTCCTCATTTGGGTGACCGTGGGATAAAGTTTCGCTGTCTCTGGTTTGAAGACAGTACATACTCTTAACCACTACTTTGTGACCAGCTACTCAAAGAGCCATGCTATGAAAATTGCCCTGTTTATTTTGTTTTTCTATTGAAGGGAACCAAGAAAATTCAAAGTTGTCAACACTTGTACAAGATAAAGATATCTCTTGTTACTAATTTCTGGTCATAACGGAGATGGTATTCATCTACTCCAATCTTGAAACAGCAATTGATTTGAAACTGCTGTAAGAATCAAACCCTAGGGTATATGAATTATTTTTGCAAAAGAAACAATCCATGTCTCTCCTTATACACAGCAGTAGACTATTTTATTTTCTTTTGATCGATAACGAAAAATTTTATTGCAAAGGAAGAAGAGGAAAGTACAACAGAAAAGAGAAAGAATAGGGTTCCCAAGGGGGAACCCAGAAAAAAAAACATAAAAGACACCACCACTAGGGACAGCCTAATAGCTCCAAAGGACCAGACAAACTCGCAAGCATACAAATACAACCACGACAGCCACCACAGTTACAGGAAAACTCCAAGCTCCCAACATCTCGTAATGTCAGTAGACTATTAAAATACTTACATGGCTATTCTCTTGGCCAAGATACTGTTATGAAAATTTCAAACTGATGATTGTCAAAAACAAATTACATGGAATGTTGCCCTTTATTCCACTGAATATTTGATCAAATAATATAAATGGTTATCTAATCTACCAAAATCATTTCTTATATGAACTAATTGCGAGATCGAAATGAAGGTTATGTCAGATTTTCAAATAATTGGTTCATTGTGTAAGAAGCTTAAGATCAACATCTAGTAGTGTTAAGAATTACATTAATTTAATTGGCTTGGTTTAGGATAGTAAGGTATAAGTGGCATAGATGTGTTACAACTCAAGAAAACCAAGCCCTGAGCCTGAATCAACGCTATCATCAGAAAAGAGGATAAATAAGATAGGTTCAGTTACGAATTGTTTGTAACAGTTCAAATATATCAATGTCATTTGTACAAATTATTTCGGTCTCGTCGTTTACCATTCAGTCAGTTACCACTTTTATCACATTAACATCTTACTGTTCCATGTGATTGTGCAGGTAAAAGACAAAACATTGCCTAACTTTGATCAGAGGTATTGTCCTGGGAATCCAAGGATGGTATGATCAAAATTTGACTCTGCTATAGATATGGTACAGAGTTGAAACGTATATTGTGCTGATTGATCATGGATAACTTTTTTTTTTACATGGTTCTTACTAGTATTAGCCTTTGATTTTGTCCGTCAAGCTGCTCTTGTCATCCATGAACAGATTATTCTGTAACTATTTCTACTGTGATTACAATGTGAGAGATCTGTTGCACTAGTTTTTGTTTAAATTTCACCTCAAGGAAATCGACTAATTGAGGGAGGCCAACCTAAGCAGTTGGATGCATGGACATGACACATTAGAGTGGTGAGTTATTATCAGTGTAATTAAATGTGCTGGCCTAGGCGGTTTTTTAAGGGTTCAGGCGAAGGTCGCCTATTCTGAGTGTGCCTAGGTGAGAGCCTAGACATTTAGGCGACAAGGCGACCGCCTGGTTACCTAATCGACCTGGATGGTCGCCCATCGTGCATTGTGGATTTTTATATTTAATTAGTTTAAGTTTTAGTTAATATTTGATTTAATTTAATTAATATTATCAATAAAACTTACTGATGTTGATATGTTACGTCTTTTATGAAGGTTACCTTAAAGCTTTATTGATTTTAACTTTAAGCATCCAAGTCTCTAGAGTCCACTCTAACCCTAATAAGGCATCCAAGCTTTATTGATTTTAACTTTTTGTGTGTTCTTAAAAACACATAAAACATGAAAAAAGTCAATTTGGTTTCATAGTCAATTTGAGGAGTTGCTTGGAATGCTGCTAAGATATACATATCTTTGGTTTGATAGTTAGGAATATAATAAGTCAATTTGTAATCTTTACCACCAGCTTTGAATCTAACACTTGCTTTAGTCTTTGTTTGTAGAGATCCACCTATGAATACACATCCCTTCCATTTGTTTGGAAGAAAACGATGATCTAGATAAAATAGAAACTGAAGGGATCCAAGTAAATGGGAAGGGAAAAAAATAGCAAAGGATGAACTTTGACTTCAAAGAGTCATGCTATGAAAATTGTCCTGTTTATTTTGTTTTTCGTTTTTCTTTTGAAGGGAATGGAGAAAATTCAAAATTATATACACTTGAAGAAGATAAAGATATCACTTGTGACCTCTTTCTGGTTTATAAAGGATGTTATCATCTACTCCTATCTTGAAACAACAATTGATTTGAAACTGCTGAACCAAACCCTAGGGTATATGAACTATTTTTGCAAACGAAACAATCCATGTCTCTCCTTACAAGCTGCAGTAAACTATTAAAATACTAAAATGGCTATTCGCTTGGCCAAGATACTGCTATGGAAAATTCAAACTGATGACTGTCAAAAACAATTACATGGAACTTTGCTACTTAACCAAAGAATTCATCAAAAAATATAAATGGTCATCTAATCTTACCAAAATCATTTATTATATGAACTGATAGTTAAATTCAAACAAAGGATATGGCAGATTTTCAAATAATGTTTAATTATGTAAGAAACGTGAATCAAACATCTCATGGTGTTAAGAATTACGTTTAATTAATTGACTTTGTTTAGGATAGTAAGGTGTAAGTGGCTAATAATAAAAGTGTTACAACTCAAGAAAACCAAGCCGTGAGCCTGAATCCATGCTGTCGTCAGGAAAGAGGACAATTAAGATAGGTTCAGATATGAATCTTAACTTTGAAGGTTTACTACTTAATGTTATTGGACTTCAGTGTTGTGAGAGTCCGTAAATGTGATATATCACGCCGGCAGCCATTTGTTTTTAACAGTTCAAATTGATCAATGTCATTTGTACACAGTTGCTTTAGCATCTTAATGTTCAATGTGATTGCTGCAGGTAAAAGACAAACCATTGCCTAACTTTGATCAGAGGTATTGTCCTAGGAATCCAAGGATGGTATGATCAAAATTTGACTCTGCTATAGAAATGCTACAGAGTTCAAACTTAGATTGTGCTGATTGATCATGGATAACTTTTTTTTACATGGTTCTTACTAGTATTAGCATTTGATTTTTTTCCGTCAAGCTGCTCTTGACGTTGCAAGTTTGCAGAAGATTGGGAGAGATGGTTGGTGAGAGAGAGCTGAAAGTTTGCAGAAGTTTAAGAGAGAATCATTAGTGACGGAAAACAACATCCGCCATTAAAATTCCGGAAGTTGTTTTCCATCTTTTTACCTTTTAAATGGAAATTAATTTTCTAGATTATTTTTTTTTTTTTTGATGAAACAAATGCGAGGAAATAAAATTTCTGAAAAATATTTTCTTTTCCAAAAATTTTCTGGTTAAACAAATAGAGCTTAAGGAAATTAACTAATTCAGGAAAGCCAAACTAAGAATTTGGATGCATGGACATGACACAGTACTGTGATGAGTTATTATATACATTGTTTTCAGTAAGATATGGTACAAACTGATCACAGAGCACTTATATTCAATGAGCTATCGTATCACCACCCTCGGTGGCGTATTGATACGAGCACTCCCCCTTATTTGGATGACCAGCTACTATCAGTCCCATGAGTCCCTGGTACGAGTACTCCCCCTCAATGATCTTCAGTGTTGTGAGAGTCCATAAACGTGATATATCACCCCAACAGCCATTTGTTTTTTAACAGTTCAAATAGATCAATGTCCTTTGTACATATTTGCTTTGGTCTTGTTGTTTATTATTCAGATACCACTTTTATCACATGAGAATCTTACTGTTCAATGTGATTACTGCAGGTAAAAGACAAACCTTTGACTAACCTTGATCAGAGGTATTGTCCTGGGAATCCAAGGATGATATGATTAAAATTTGACTCTGCTATAGAAATGGTACATAGTTCAAACTAAGACTGCTAATTGATCACAGATAACTTTTTTTACATGGTTCTTACTAGTATTAAGCTGCTCTTGTCATCCATGGACCGGATTATTCTATAACTATTTCTGCTGTGATTAAAATGTGAGAGATCTGTTGCACTAATTTTTGTTTAAATTTCACCTCAAGGAATTCGACTAATTGAGGGAGGCCAACCTGAGCAGTTGGATGCATGGACATGACACATTACAGTGGTGAGTTATTATTAGTGTTATTAAATGCGCTAGCCTAGGTGTCTAGGCGGTTTTTAAATGGTTCAGGTGAAGGTCACCTAGGCTGAGTGTGCCTAGGTTAGCGCCTATACACTTAGGCGATAAGGCGACCACCTGGTCACCTAATCCACCTGGGCGGTTGCCCATCGTGCAATGTGGATTTTTATATTTTAATTAGTTTAAATTTCAATTAATATTTGATTTAATTTAATTAATATTATCAATAAAACTTGCTGATGTTGATATGTTATATCTTTTATGAAAGGTTGCCTTAAAGCTTTATTGATTTTAACTTTTAAGCGTCCAAATCTCTAGAGTCCACTCTAATAGCTTATCCAAGCTTTATTGATTTTAACATTTTATGATTCTTTAACCTGCTTTTATTTATTTTTATTGGATCTTATTTCATTCAAACCGTAGTAAATTTATTATATAATTGCTCGTCACATTAGGCTGTATTGGTAGAAATCATGCTATGTTAATTGCCATTTTAAATTATTGGCATATTCTTTTTTTATAAATGTTATATATGTCATTTATTTACTATATGCTACTTAAAAAAAAAAATTATCGTCTAGGTGATAGGCAGGCAAGTCTATCGCCTAGCCTCGTCTAGGTGATTTAATAACATTGGTTATTATATACATTGATTTCAGTTAGAGACGGTACGAACTGATCACCACCCACTTATATTCAACGAGCTATCGTATCACCATCATATCACCACCCTTGATGCCGTACTGGTACGAGTACTCCTACTATCAGTAACAGTTTACATTTTTACAAGATGATGGTTTTTGTGATTTTCAAGTCTGAATCCCCTAAATGCCCCCCTTTATTATAAGTCATAAATATATGCAGATTATGTTTGCAATTTGAATGAGCCAAAAGATGGTACAGGGCTCATTAGTTTTGTGCAGGGTATGCAAAGGTCGAGTGGATATGCATTATTGGATGACGATCACGGGTTACCGGAACATAGAAACACCATGAGTTGTTCTTGTCAAACATCCCTTTTCTGAAAGCTACTGTACGTCTTCCTTTCCCTCTGGCATTCCTTCATTCCCCATTGAATAATTGAATTTCATTCAGGTTAAGTTCCCACGGATGGCTTCTCCGTGTAGCCAACTCCTCGAAGAAACTCGCTTGCCAATGTCCTTCCTTCACCAGATTGTTTACAAAGTACAACTATCATTTACCATTTTCTTTCCCCTTTTTTGATTGTCTTAACACAGAAAGCCAAATCTCTGGTCCCCTCTTAAAGGCTGTGTTTGAAACCTTGGATTTAAAAAGAAAAGCAAAGTATAAAGAAATGATAAGTTCCAACGAGTTTTCGGTGAATTCTCATGTACTCTGGCAATGTTGAATTCTCATATATTCCGACAATGTTGATTGGTCGCTAAGAAAAAACAAGATATGTTGTAAATTAGGTTGGAGAATACTCTCCACCTTTTTTTTTCGTTCCTTTCAAAACAGGTTACTTTTTTGAAGAAGAAAAATCTCTTTCAAATTTCAACCAAACATGAGAATGTACCTTCTCTAATATTTTCTTTTCTTTTTCTCCCCCAAAGAAAAATTTTTAAATTATTTTCTTTTCAAATCTTTATTCACAACTCTTTCCTTTTTTAACATTCAATCAAAGAGGAAAAAGTGTTCTCTCAAATTCCGAGTTTTCTAACTCAGACATATCATAGCAATCAAAAGAAACATAATCAAGAAAGCATTGAATTCTGAATAAGATGTTTATCACCCAAAATGAAACCACAAAAAAGATTAAAAGAAAAACAGAAAAGTAGAGAATCTGAAAGAAGAAAAACAAGATGGGTTTGTATGGGATAATAAATCTGAATTCTCTCTTAAATAATAAGGAAAGGATAGAAGACTAACTGGGTTTATGTACAATCCTCCCACGAGACCATGAAACAGTATCTCTTCACTGTTTCTACTAATGGAATCCTCTTGACCCTCTGGGTTGATAGAGCTCCAACCTACCTTTAGCCTCCGGCAATATTGCATCAACAGAGGGATCTTGAATCATGTAATTCTGCTTCGACGCCCACTCAATCACCGTGAGGACCTCGGCTTGTGCCAGCGCCTCACTGTCGGGGACATTCAAGGCAATGTAGCACAAGAGAAGCAATGCTGATATCTGAACAATCTGTTCTCCAAAATAAACAAGCTGTATCAGATG
>JAUPMG010172234.1:0-10569 GCA_031762675.1 Pachysandra terminalis
GTGCAAGGTAAGTCGTTTATTTGCATGCAATGACATGAACAAAATAAAAGACCAATCAAGATGGCCTGTCAATCACGCGAATGCTGAAATGCATGACTTGATCATATAATGTAGCAGTGTGCTCACGTCAGACCCAGCCAGCATCCTTTAACACCAAGACACGGTACACGGTCTCTACATCGACCTAGGATACTTACTGATTCCGTGTGTACATCACGGTTTTAAGGGACTAGCAACCCTCAGGAATTCAAGTCCCGTGTTTCTTTTTGTCTGAGAACTGGGGTAAGACCATCATGTCCACAAGACCCCATCACGTCCAAGGGTAAGACCATCATGTCCACAAGACCCTCCGTGGCAATCCTCTACTCACTATAGCTCAAGTAATCGATTATGTGTACATAACATATATAATGTCCCGGGCTATTGGGGTAGCTAATCCCTCACCCTTAGTTCATTTGAACTTCTTCAAATATAATCCATTTCATCGGGATGCCATAAAATCACAATTTTCTTTATATAGGGCTCCCACAGTCCCTTTTTCTCATTTCACTAATCCTTTTGTCATTTAACAGACATTAAGGATGAAGGGTGGTCTTCAGCCTCAGATGGCCTCATGCATGCATGACCTTTAATGCATGACTAGATCAAACATGTTCTACATGTATGAATTTCCATGTAATATGAAAAGACAATATCCATGTCAATTAACTTAATTTAGTGCTAGATAATTGAAAAAACATGTATAGCCCAAGTCCAAGCCCAAGATATGGCATTGTCCTGACCATAGGTGCTCCTTTCGTGTTCATTCCTATGTGTTCAACATGCTAAAGAAATACTCATTTCACATCTAAATAGCATCCAAATAAGTTTAACAAACTTACAGACCAAATAGGTAACCAAACAAGGCATTCATCTATATAGTCGATCGATTGACCCTGCAGAAAAACAAACTTGTATTTTGAGTCCATAAACATCCCTGCTCATATAATTAACCATCACACCTTAACCTTGCTAAACTCCAATCCTTTTAGATATCTCTACCCGAAAATTAGTTTATGTATGCAAATTCAGCAACAAGAATCTAACTCAAATATGTGCAAGCAAACAACTCAAAATATCGCTTACATGCCGTTAAGTTACATGTTCAGATTTGTTTACCCAAGCATCACAATATGTTGCTAAGCTACACAAATGTTCAGATTTGGTAAGCTACACAAATGTTCAGATTTGGTTACCAAAGTATCACAATATATTGTTAAGCTACACAAATGTTCAGATTTGGTAAGCTACACAAATGTTCAGATTTGTTTACCAAAGTATCACAATATGTTTTTAAGCACCATTTCAAAAGCTGTATTTAGGATTTCAACATACAAACCTTAAACCATACAAAACCCTATAATCTTTTGAAAATTTGCACAATACACTTACCTTTTTCAGCCAATTTCCGAGTCCAACCAAGTCTTCTTCTTCTTCCTTTCCTTTCTCCTTCTTCTTCTCTTCTCCTTCTTCTTCTCCACCGATTTTCTCTTCTTCTTTTCTTTCTCAAACCAAAGGAACCTAAGGAGATAGGAGAAAATTTTGTCTTACATTTAGCTTCTTCAAGAAGCTTCTTGACCACTAGGGTGCAACATGGTAGTGTGACTAGCTTCCTTAAGAAGCTAAAGGCATTGACTAAAGTCTTTTAGATAATACCCCCTTGGGGTATTACTAGCTTCTTCAAGAAGCTATTATATGTACTAATGTATTGTGAGGTAATACCCCTTTGGGGTATTGCCAACTTCATTATACTGATTTAACTATTTAAATTACCTACGTAGACAAGGTAACACACAAATATAAACTGAATTTTCACATCATACTAACCGAGGTGTGTCGACATCAACTTCAACCACACGACTCACTCCATCTTTAGTCCAACCCAACCTAAGAGATGGAAAGAAAACCAAAACTTCAACTTTTACTAACACGAGGTATTACAGGATTCCCCTTGGAGCTTCTCACATTCTCATGGTGGTAGGTGGATAATTTCACGAATATACTTAGACATCTTTGGATTTCAGGCATTTTTCTCTACTTTCATGTTCTTGAATGTTTGAATGAGTTCAATGTGTAGGAAGATGGGTTAGGATGCTTTTGATGTTGTAGAATAGAGTTAAGATTTGGCCATTATCCTTAGTAGTTCTTAGATTGGAGAATAGGTTGAGTTTGCCTTAATTTTAGGTTTTAGTTAAATGTTACGTTGTAGGGTTGTATGTTAGGGGATTTTGGTAGAATACTTCAGATTAGAGTTTTCCCATGGTTGTGAAAGCAAATGAAGGAAAAACCCTTTGATTTTAGCCTGTTCGAGACGTTTGGCGAACACTTAGGCGCATCGAACGGTCGCCGAACATGAATTTCTGGGCTGAGGGAGGAAATCTCGGTGTGCCGAAAGGTAACCAAGGTTGAATGTTAGCCGAGAGGTCGCCGATGTAGCTTCGGGGACTCGAAATCTACTTCGGTGCGCCGACTGGGGCGCCGACATGGTCTCCGAAAATAGAAGTTATGGAATTGTCACTGAATCTCAGAGTGGTTCGCCGAGATGTACTTCGGTGCCCGAAGGGGACATTGCAAAGGTCGCTGAGAAATCAAGTCCTGGAATTGTCGCCGAATCTCAGGTGAGGTCCGTCGAGGAGGTCGCCGAAAGGGATCTCAGTGCGCCAAAGCCTACGCCAAAGACCTTGCCGAAATAGTAGAAAGCACCAATTAAATTTTAATAATAGTAGGATGCTTGTGTAGTGTAAAAATAGTGAGTGCCATGCCTACCTATTAAGTGTTGCGTGATTTGTGTTTGCTATTGTGTTTGTGACATGATATTTTAGATTATATAATATACTATGCTGGATTGTGGTGTGTTCCATGTCTAAGTGTGATAATATGCATGTTTTGAATAGATCTTAATGCACCCTGTACACAAAGTAGCATGTAATATTGTTTGTATGCTATATGCACATGCCATGTTGTTAGTATAGCTTTATCTCTTAAATTAGAATCATGAAGTGAAATATACGAACATGAAGGGTTGACTTAGAATAGTCAAGCACTTGTAACTAGTTTCTCATGGAACTATGTCCATGCAGTGATAGAATATGAGAGGTTGACAAAGATGATCAACACCCAAAGTTAATATCATGTCTGGCGCATTACACGAAGATGTATGAATATCTTGATGCAGCTAAATTTTACAACTTGTTATGTTGAATCGTGATGTATGCTTCCTGTGAATTATTATGCTACACCTTGTACACTATTTCTTGAGTGTGTAGTTAGCGTGCACCTCATCACATGCATTAACTCTTGACCATGGATTTGGTCTGTGAGTAACACCCTGTCTTTAAATCCATAGTTGGAGGATTAATATTTGTTTCATAAGAATATGGTGACCTGGAAGTCAACATAAGTGAGGAGACTTAGCTTAGGTGGTTAAGGGACTGATCATCCCAATAGACCAATGATTGTGTTCTCCCATGGTGCGGGATGCATCTTAGGCATAGATCCCAAGAGACATAAGGAAAGATGATAGGTGAGGGCACCTTATAGCGGTAAGACCCAATATCTGAATCATATGAGTGAACTATGGTCATTGATCAGTAGTGTATGGTTCTCTGAGGAAGTTCTATGTGATGCCTTGGGATTCGTTCCTATGATCGAAAATAAGGTGAGGCGATTGTGTCCTCTAGGTCGAAACCCCTAGAAACTATGCTGCGCACATAGAATAATCTGTTATTCAGTCCATTTATTGGGGATGGTTACTGTGTGTACACCCTGGATAGTACGATTGAGATCATATGCTTGAACCATCATTAACTGTCACTGAGCAGAAAGGATCTTATCTTTGGATCTTGGCCTACCCAAAGGTGGATCGGTCTACCTTAATAACAATACAGACCCATTGTAGATTAGAATGTTTGCATAGATCACAAGTGGTGATAGTTGTAAGGCAAGTGCACCACATGCATTAATTAATTAATTGACCTCATGCACCTACTTCTGTTTGATTGTGGTATGAACTGTAAGTATTGTGAATTGCATGTTTTCTAAGATACTCTTATATATTCCTGAAGGTATCATACTTACTGGCTAGTGTAGCTCATGTTTTATAGCGACCACATTTCAGGTACGTTAGACGAAGATCGAGTCGAAGACCTGGATGAAGAATTGAACGCGAATCTCACCTATTAATGAGATGTAATAACTAATAGTAATTTTAAATCTAAAATTTCTATTGTATATTGTTTATTTATTTTTTGTCAAATCATGAATTTGTAATATGTCTATTTATTTTCAGTTGTTATTGTATGGATTTAAATATAAATTTATCTTACGAATTCTCTGTAAAAAATTTCAATACATGTTTATTACTTCTTGCAATTCTGATAATTCTGATAATTTCCTTTAGAATTTTATTTAGGTAACTACCTAATCTATTATTAGGAATTGATTTGAAAATACTGGACTAGTTATAATTCCGCTGCATGTATCATAAGTAACCTTATTGGATGTTAATTAAGACCTTTAATATCTTAAATTTTAAATCTTAGTTAATATCCATTATATATTTAGCCCGACTTGGCTAGATATCGCCTTTCCACTCCCAATTTTATTGGGGTGAAGGTTGCGAGTCCAAATTCTGAACCTCCAACGAGGATATCCGGTTTGGTTCGTGACAGTTTAGTTGCTTGAGAGCTTCAAGGAGAAAGGGAAGAGACCTTGCATGCTTAGGGATTTCATCTTGTTTTCTTGTGATTTTGCTAAGGTAAGTAAATGATTTCATGTTTGTATTTCGATTGATTTCAGATTCTTGAATCACTTCCTCTATTTTCTAGTTCATGCAAGTTTCTTGAATGTTAAGAAAATGGATTTGAATGTCTTGATTTGCATGTTGAGAAGAATCATGTTTTTAGGATGAAATGTGTTGGATTTGGTTAATAAATGCATATATAATGTTTTCCCTTGTTTGCATTTTCATTTGATGAGAAAAACCCCTTCATTTGGCTATTCGACAACCTCCTCGGTACACCGAATGCTTTCCCGAGCATCATCTGGGGCCGTCGGTGGATTGCTCGGTTCGCCGAGTAGGTCACCAAGCCTCTGGTGTAGCCCTAACCTTCCATTTTTGTCGTCGAGTATCAGTTCGATGCGCCGAGCTGGATTCGGTGCTCCAAAGAGGACGCCGAATAGGTCGTTGAGAATGAAGCCCCTAGAATTGTTGCCGAGTGACAGTTCAGTTCGATGAGCTGGTCGCCAAGGTAGGCTTCAGTGCGTCGAGATGGTCGCCGATGACCTCGTCGAACCCAATGGTTTAGCCTTAAATTCTGATGTCTTATATTTGATACACATTCACATGGTTTGTAATTCAAATTGATGAAATATACACTCAAACTTGGTTGATAATGCAATTCTTACCTTGTGACTTAGTCTTATGAAATGCTGAATGTCAATACATGAGAATGAGTGGAATAAACTCCTTAGTTAGTTATAATGCACCATGTACACTATAAACTGAATTCTTAGCTAGCGTGCACCACTTCACTTGCACAACATTGACTCGAGACCATAGCTTGGTCAAAGAGAAAGACCTCATTTTCCGAGACCATACGGTTGAGTCTCGTGAGTTAAACAAGAGTGATATGATGAAAATTCCACATCTAGTGAGGAGATTGGCAAGGATGAGTTGGGGGATTAGCTACTCCAATAAACTCACTCATTGCCAAAGGGCATTTTACCCTAGGATCAGCACGTTGGTGCAGCTTGGATGGAAAATCAGAGACAGATACCTCTGTAGTATGTCGATTGTCATGATTTCCTGAGGACGTAAGCACGTTGGTGTTAACCTCAAAATTTACTCTTGATAAAAAAAAAATAAGTGTGGGGATTGTGCCTCCTTAGTTGAAAACCCATCAAACTGTGATTGTACACATAGAATAGTCCTATCCCTCAGCCGTAAATACAGGGATGCATTCACGGGTTGGTAAGACATCTTGAATAGAGACTAGGTCAAGAGGAAACATGCCATATTTACATACTGATAGACTGCATTGCATACTAGATTGCTCGATTAGCTCACATCGGTGATTATTGTAAATAGGTGCACAGCATGCATAATAAATACTCGACCTCGTGCATTTCATTTCATTATGATCTCTTTTGTGAGGACTGGATATATGGAGTAATGACTTGACTCTAAGTTGATCTTATACATTCATTAAGTATTTACTTACTGGGTGTGTTGCTCACACTTTTTAGCAAACAAATTTAGGATCTTTAGACGAGAAGGCAGCTGAGGAGAGTGAAGTCAAGGACCTTTCTAGTTGAAGAGCTTAGTCGCGAAGAGAGAGCATGGATTGGGTATCGCACATGGTAGAATTTTAGTGTTAGTCTAGTGTTAGACTTTTCTTCTTTTAGAACTTATCAGGTATAGGTTTTATAATTTAGTTACTTATTTCTTACTAGAACTGTAAATAACTTCCGCTTATGTTTTGACCATTTTTATTCACTTCCATAGAGATATGGGGTAAGAGTTATGAATAAATCAAAAGTCTCAAAAATTAGGATTTTCTGGTTGGTTCGTTACATAGGTCTTACCACACCCGGGCATAGAAATGTTTTCCAATAGATAACAAATGTCCCGTGCGAGCATAAAATTACTTTTCTATAAACAAAACATGTATTGGCATATGTAATGCCATGTCGTCCACCCTCAAGCACGTGAGGATCATTTAAAGTAGGACTTTTTGCAAAAAAAAAAATAGAAAGAAACACTAAAATCACAAAATTATTAGAGAAAACAAAATATTAGTAAAAGAGTTAGACCGTACCTGCTTTGAGCATTTGTCTTCCTGAACTACCCTTCATCTAAACTCAATGACAAAAAGAACAGTACCTCTCTCTCTCTCTCTCACACACACACACGCACACACAGTTGGACTATTCTCATGATGAAGAATCTCATCCCTTCCTCTTCCGACTAAGCACATCCCCATATGCTTATTGCTCTGCCTATCATCTTTGTTGTGATCCTAATCGAAGTGCCACCACAAGCTACATTCATTTGAAGGCTTATTCTTTGATTTGATTCTAAGATTTTTGTTCTTCTTTCTTTTCAATGTAGCAAAGGAAACTATAAATTTTTAGTTTCATTCTTCCTCTTGAATGGTTGGTCTGGTTGTTGTGTGAATGGGTAAGCTTAATTCAATGTAGCGAAGGAAACTATAAATTTTTAGTTTCTTGTCATCGAAAGAGCAATTGATGGTTCAGTTTTCAGTTCCATGAGTTATGCAGGTGAGGTGAAGCATGGACATTGAACACTTCAGGAAGGATTACGAATGCAAACCCAAATTAACCTTACTGTATGAGAGAACAACAAATTCAAATGGCTAATAGAAGGTAACAAAATAAACTTCAATTGGAACTCAACTTTCGGCTCAAAAGTGAGCCTGGACTGAATCCAAATCCAAATTAACTCGTAAGCATTACAACACAACGTACAACCATTATAACGCAAAGTACAAGTATTATAACATGGCGTACAAGCATTATAACATAGAGTACAAACATTACGAGACAAAGTAAAAGCAATTACAACATAGAATACAAGCATTATAACACAAATTACAAGCACTACAAAACAGAGTACAAGTATTATAACATGGAGTACAAGCATTACAACACAAAGTACAAGCAACTGCAAAATGGAATACAAGCATTATAACATGATGTACAACCATTATAACACATAGTACAAGCATTACAGCAAAAAGTACAAGCATTACAATATGGAGTACACGGATTACATATTGTAATTGCTTGTAATTTGTGTTGTAATGCTTGTACTCCATGTTATAATGCTTCTACTCTGTGTTATAATGCTTCTACTCCATGTTATAATGCTTGTACTTTGTGCTGTAATGTTTGTACTCCGTGTTATAATGCTTGTACTCAATGTTATAATATTTTTATTGCATGTTGTAATTGCTTGTACTTTGTGTTGTGATGGTCGTACTCTATGTTATAATGCTTGTACCTTGTGTTGTAATGCTTGTAATATGTGTTGTAATGCTTGTACTCTGAGTGCTTGTATTCCATGTTGTAATTGCTTGTACTTTGTGTTATAATGCTTGTACTTTGTGCTGTAATTTGTACTCGATGTTATAATGCTTATAGTTTGTGTTGTAATGCTTGCAAGTTAATTTGGATTTGGATTCGGTCCAGGCACACTTTTGATCCGAAAGTTGAATTCCAGTTGAAGTTTATTTTGTTGCCTTTTATTAACCTTTTGAATTTTTCAACTAAGGTTAATTTGGGTTTGGATTCGTAATCCTTCGTGAAGTTTCCAATGTCCATGCTTCACCTCCCCTGCACAATTCATGGAACTGAAAACTAAACCATTAATGGCTCTTTTGATGACAAGAAACAAAAAATTTATAGTTTTCTTCACTACATTGAATTAAGCTTACCCATTCACAGACCAACCATTCAAGAGTAAGAATGAAACTAAAAATTTATAATTTCCTTCGCTACATTGAAAAGAAAGAAGAATGAAAATCTTACAATCAAATCAACATACCCTAGAATGAAAAATTCAAAAAGATTAACAGGGAATGATGAAAACCTAGAATCAAATCAAAGAATAGGCCTTCAAATGAATGTAGCTTGTTGCGGCACTTCAATTAGGATCATAACAAAGATGATAGGAAAAGCAATAAGCATATGGTGATATGTTTAGTCGAAAGAGGAAGGGATGAGATTTATTCTTCATCCATGAGAATTGTCCAACTGAGAGAAAGAGAGAGAGATCCCTTTGCTTCTCGTCCGTAAATCTGCAAAGCTTCATCCATGAGTCGTCCAACTAAGAGAGAGAGAGAGAGAAAGGGTACTGTTCTTTTTCTTATTGAGTTTAGATAAAGGGTAGTTTAGGAAGACAAATGTTCAAAAAAGGTACGGTCTAACTCTATTACTAATATTTTGTTTTGATTTTGTGATTTTAGTGTTTCTTTCTAATTATTTTGCAAAAAGTCCTTTAAAGTATAGTTAATCTATTGTGCCAACACTTTGCCAACATAATATAATAGAGAAGTTTTATTTACAGTCATCATTTCTTTTGTATAAAATCTCAACCGTTCACAACCCACTAACAATTAGTTATATACATCTTTTCCTTCAGAGTTAGTCTATAGTGCCGACATTTTCTCATCTGTATAGCAGAGAATTTTATCTAAGCCGTCAAATATTTTTATATATTTTCAATAACCGTTAACAATCGGTTGGTACTATGCCGAGGTCGACATAGTAGAATAGTAGAACTCTCCTTTCCTTCATGTTAATTTTTTTATATCATAATGAATTCTCCTTCAAAATATCGTCTGGAGCGTTGAAATTATAACGTTTATCTGTGCACATCGTGCGTCCATATGCTTATACATATGGGTACTTATTTGGTGAGCCCTTAACATTTAGGTTCATAACAACTACCACGCCTTCATAATCGACGTCCACGATAGTTCAATCTATTGACATTAATCTGATGATAGTCTTTTCTCTATTTAACGGTTCTATTCATCTATCAATATTCAATAATTTAGCACCATACCCACACATAGTTTTGCGGGTGGAGCCAGGAATTTTTTTATTTTTGGGTGGTGGGATGAGGCAAATTAAATTACAAAATACAAAAAAAAAAAAAAAAAAAACTGTTATGCGCTTCACTAATTATTACTCAATGATTTCGGTATGGAGGACCGAAATAAATTTCGATAGGAAATCTTTTTACTCATTTTTATTTATATAAAATAAATAGCAAAATTTCATCGAAGGTATTGAAATTTACTTATGACATTTTGATGATTTCAACAAAATAATTTAATTTTTTTAATTCTATTTTAAGAAAAATTAATTATTTTTCAAAATTTTTGTCAAAATTGTTCAAAATTTTAAGATTTCAATTTTTCCTACCTAAATGAAATTAATAAAATTAATAAAATTTAAAACCTTGGCATATAATAAATAGGTAGTGCTGTAAAGGAGCCGAGCCGAGCTTTGCCCAACTCGTCTTGGGCTCATAAACCGTTCGACGCAAGCCGTAAACCTTAAGCAAGACTCAGGCTCAAGCTCGTTAAACAATTTTGGGCTAAGGCTCATTTATATATTTTAGGCTTAAGCTTGGCTTGCAAAAGCACAACTCGTAAAAGACTTCATTTACAAAAAAAAAAAGATAGTTCAAATAAATTAATATTGTGATATTAATTATTATATATAACATATTATATTAACATATATGTTTAATATTAATATGCAATATAAAATATAAAAATATAGATGTATAATATCATAAACAAACCGAGCTGCGCTCGTTAAGTTAATGACCCTGTTTTTCGGCTCTAGCTTATAGAGTTGAAGTTCGACTTATAGAGTTGAAGTTCGACTCATACAAGCTCAGAGCTAGCTTCAGTTATTGACAGCCCTGTGTAAGACTAATTTTCAAAAAAGAAAAAAAAAATGTGAGTGTAATTTTGAAAAGTTAAAATAAACATA
>JAUPMG010172254.1:0-10568 GCA_031762675.1 Pachysandra terminalis
TTGTGTGTGCTTGTAGCCACACAAATCTGTTTTCAGACAGTGAATTAATGCCTAGGAATTCATAAGATTGCCATAATCAAAAGGGTTAGAAAGATCAACGATACTCTACAATTTTTCTCATTAATTAATTCCCTTTACTTTAGTTTAATAAATTTTTGGAATAGTTCATAATTTTCCTAGGGTTTGTAGGGCAATACCAAGATGTTCTTCATCTTCTTCCTTCGACTTGGAGTAGACGAGGATGTCATTGAAAAATACCACCAAAAATGTATACAAGTAGGGCTTGAAGACTCGTTGCATCTTGTCCACGAATGATACCGGGGCATTAGACAACCCCAACGGTATTACTACAAACTCGAAATATTCGTACCTTGTTCTGAAAGCCATCTTAGATACATCTTCCTTGATCCTAAGTTGGTGATAACCAGATCTGAGATCTATCTTCGAGAAGTAGGAGGCTCCTTGCAACTGATCAAACAAGTCATCGATGCGTGGTAGTGGGTATTTGTTCTTGACCGTCAGCTGATTCAGCTTCCTGTAGTCAATACACAACCTAAGAGTTCCATCCTTCTTCTTCACAAAGAATACCGGTGCTCCCGACGGAGAAGTACTCAGACATCTAAATTCTAGAGCTAGTAGTTCATCCAACTACTTCCTCAGCTCTGTTAATTCTGTAGGTGCCAGTCTGTAAGTCGATAGTGCAATGGGTTGGGCTCTTGCCACTAACTCAATGCAGAACTCTACTTCACGTTTGGGTGGTAGACCTGGAATATCTTGGAAAACCACACCATACTGACACAGCGTAGGAATCGCATTCCATTCTTCCTTCTTCCCAGAAAATTCATGGTCTATACAAGTAGATAAATACGATATCTCGGGTTCTGAGCCCCCAACTTCTATCAACTCACCTTCTGGGATCAGAAAAGATACAGCTCGGTTGTGATAGTCTATCTGCACGTGATGTGCATATAACAGGTCTATTCCCAGAATAACATCAAAATCGTGCATGTCAAGTACAATTAAATCAATAGGTAAAGTAAATTCTTCTAATTCTATTGAACAAGCTTCACACACCCTACCTAATTGTGCAGTTCCTCCTACACGATTTGCTACTACTAGACTCCTTTCTAGATTCTTCATTTTAAGAACCAATTTGTGTACTAGTGTTCGTGCAACAAAAGAGTGAGATGCTCTAGTGTCAGATAACACTCTTGCAGATATGTGTGAAAGTTGTATGATACCTTCCATAACCTCGTTTTGTTGTGGCTCAACAGAAAAGAATTTGGCCGTCTGAGGTGGTGGTGGTAGACGGGGTTGAGGTGGTGATGCCCTTGCCCCTTTGGAAGGCGGCACTTGTTGGATATGAACAGGGTTCTATACATAGTGAGGACGAGGCACCATCTGCTGCTGCTGCTGCGGTTGACTTTGGAAGAAGTTTGGATTCCGAGGTGCTCGGCATTCTTTATAACTATGTCCCCTCCTCCCACAATTGTGGCACCGCATCGGCATATTCCCAAAGTTTTGAGGAATAGATGGCCCTTGTATTCTCTGCCTCTTTTGTGCTTCAGAGGTACTGCCCCTGAAAGTGTTTGGCTTTGGGGTGCTTTTGGTGGTCCTTTGATCCCAGGCCTTCCTCAATTCCATCATGTCCTTCTCTACCTTCCTAGCACAGTCCACCACTTTGTGGTATTCGGTGAACTCCCTCACGACTAGCCTACTTCTGATATTTGGCCTTAATCCACTTCCAAAGAGGAAAGCCTTCTTCTCCTCATCATCCACAGCATACTTGGAAAACTGTGAGAGCTCAATAAATTTGGCAGCATATTCCATCACCGTCATGCTTCCCTGCTCTAGTTTCATAAACTCCAATTCCTTTTCTCTCCTTATGATTTTTGGAAAGCATTCCAAATAGAAAACTTCCTTGAATTTCTCCCAAGTATTCACAGCAGTGATCTCCGATGCAGACTTCCACCATCTTTGGCTTTCTCCCTCTAACATGAATGCAACAAATCAGATCTTGTTTGCATCCTCCACCTTCATTACCTCAAATATATGTTCCATGGAATTGATCCAGTTTTGAGCCTCTAGTGGATCTACCATTCCCTAGAATGAAGATGGTCCTAGCTTCTTAAAGCTCTCCAGACTAGAGATATTCCTCTGATCGACCGTTTGGAGTTGAACTTGTTGTCTTTGCATCATGTTGGCCATATCTCCCAAGGCATGATAAACTCCCTCTAACTGGGGATCACCTCTATGATCTCCTACTAGTGGTGACTCATCGGTACGCCTACCTCTCCTTCTCCCATACTCATCCTCTGTACGAGCCTCATTGGCATGTTTACCTCGTCTCCCTGCCATTTGATCCTCTTATCTCTGTCGAAACAATGCAGACATCCAAATTCCTTGTAAGTAAGATTCTCAGATGTCTAGGATAGATCCCTCCTCATACAAAACTTATGAAATATTAACACATTAAAACTTTCAAATATCAAGGAAAATTTCTTTAAACTTATGAAATCTGATCTAAAACGAAGAGCTACATCTCTGATACCAACTTTGTCACAACCCAAATTCATGAGACCACTTTGGGTCCAGAGGAGTTTGAATTATGACCTTCACTTCCTTGAGAGGAGAGTGGCGGTTGAACAACAGTTATAGTACCATCGAATTTTAAACCATCATTCCAAAATTTTTAAAACGAAGGTGTAATACATAAGTACAATAAGCAGCAGAAAGAGAAAAACTATTCTAGGTTCTAAATCAGATTTACAAAGTATGCCAACACTGGTATCCACAAAAAAATCAAAAATATAAGTATCAGAGTATGATTAAGATTTTACACTAAGATCACTCATACGAATAAAATTCGTCTACCTCTTCAAACTCTTCCCTTTCCTTTGCTTGGTCCTCAACAAACGCGTCCTCTACTAAAGCTCCAGAAAAATGTGATGCTAAACGCATAAGCTATAAGCTTGTAAGTACTATGATTTCATGAATGTAACTGTCTGTCATGAGGTTCTTTACGTTTACAGTTCTTTCAATTCTAACTCAAAGGAAATCAACCAATCAAATGCATGAGGTAATTAAATTTATTATGTATGAAATGCGTCTTAGGTTACAGACCTCACCAAGGTGAGTTAGAAGACAAGTCTACTTGCTGTGCAAATGCAACTCTGTTTGAGAGTCAATCTAAGGATGTTCCAGCAACCTGAATTCATCCCGCATGCGTAACGGTCCATGGAAATAGGGCTATTCTACAGATATCGTGTAGTTCTAAGGGCTTTCAACCTAGGAGGCACAATCCCCCACTTATATTTTATTAGTGGCCCGCAAACTGAGACTTGCAGCCACCTGCGGTATCCCTAAGGAAATCAAAACTAGCTGACCTAACTACAGAGGTCCTTTCTTACGTTTTCTCATCGTTGGCCAGAGCCCTCAGACGAAGAATAAGTCTATTGGGTTAGCTAGTCCCTCAACTCAGTTTAGCCGGTTCCTCCCTAGACGTGATAGTCACATCACACTCATGTTCCGTCACAAGACCTTACTCTGAGGTCTTGGAATATTGGGTTAATTTCTTAGACCTACTTGGGTCTAGAGTCCATGTTGTGCAGTGAAGTTGTGTAGGGGATCTGTGCACACTAACTATTCATACATTTCGTGTATAGGGTGTATCATAAGCTAACTAATACAAACATTTCACCATATCACCCTCACCATCAATTCACAGGCAAATTTGTCCAACTTAAGATAAAAGCATACTAGCATCCTACTATGTGCAACTAAGTCATTATACATTATGCATGCCTTGGTGTACAGAGTGCATGAAATATGGCATTTGAATTCATTATACATGCTATTGTACAGAAGAACCAAACAGTACTACAATCCATCACATCATTCACACACATACGTTCCCATATCACATACAAGACAACAACGGATCACATAAAATAGAATGAGGATGAGATGTACTTTTCATTCTACACTACTCAACATTATATAATCACTATCATCCTCCTAAACTAATCTACAGGTTCGGGGTAGTCTTCGGCGTAGACTTCGGCGCACTGAGACCTCCTTCGGCGACCTACTCGGTGAACTCACTTGAGATTCGGTGACAATTCCAGAATCCTCTTTCTCAGCGACCTCTTCGGCGTCTCCTTTGACACCCCGAAGCAAATCTCAGCGACCCCTTCGGCGAACTACCCTATGATTCGACGACGATTCCAGTGCCCTCATCCTTCGGCGACCTCTTCGGCGCCTCGAAGTCTTCAGTGGTCATTTCGGTGGACATTCAACTTCAGCGCATTGAAGTGTTCACCCGTGGCCTAGAAATTCAAGTTCGGCGAACGTTCATAGCGCCGAGATGGCTGCCGAGCGTTGCGTACAGGGCAAAATATTGGGGTTTTTCCAGCCTAAAGGATTTCCAAAGGGTCTTACACATTCCAAAACGTACTATGAGCAATTTAAACCATTCTTAAGTGAAATAGCAACCACAAATTTCACAATATGAAATCAAAATCGAAATGGAAGCAAAAATGAAGAAAACAAGATTCAACCCATTATATTCATGAAAGCAAGACTTACCTTTCTTTCTTCAAGCTCAAATCTCCTTCTTCTCTTTTGAATCCTCCTTTCTTCCTTCCTTTGTGCTCCAACCTCTTTCTCTTTCTCTCTCCTTTACTTTTCTCGAGACACAAATGCCCCTCTTTTCCCTTTCCTCTCTCTTTCTATTCTCCCTATGCCACATGGCACCATCTCTTCACTCTATTCTAACCACTTTAATCCTAACCCTTTCTTTTTCCCAACTAAATCTAAACCCTCTATTTCTAACCACTTCATCCCACCATACACATCACCCCTTTCACTAACACTAAAATAATTTAAGCAATTTTATCTACCCAAGGCTTACTATAGTACTAAGTATGATACACAATATTACTTCACATCATAGTAATCGTACTATAGGTTTAACTCCGATTAAAAATCAAACAGGCAAATAATCTTATATTGATGATTTAAATATAATTAAATACTCCTTAGTTGGTTCGGGCCATTACAGCGTTGTAGCTATCGAACTACTTACCGGGACACCTCGGTAGCAAATCTGGATAGCTGCCGAGCCTCGGTAGCTAAGGCCGAGAGTTCGAACTGCTCGGCAGGTAATTTCCGTCGCTCCCAAGCTACCTGTCGAGGCTTATGAAACCCAAAATTTCACACTTTAGATAGGGATTCGTGCCCAATCATTCACAAACATAATTTCATGCTTTTTAAACCGAAAAACTAAGATTCACACAACCATAAACCAAGTCAACATGCTAGGAACAAAACCTAACTTCAATTCAAAGATTTACATGATCAAATCACCAAAATTCTCAAGATCTAAGTTCATAAACTATAATTCCTTCTCAATTTTCATAGTTCAACAAACATATTCATATCCATCACACAACATGTAAAATTCATAGATCAATATGCATTATTCAAACAACATGCAACATCAAAGATCTATATGCATTACTCTATAGAATTATCGTATTCTACAAACATACCTACCATAGAAACTAAGGAAAGTCCTACCTCATAATCCTGCACATCCCGATCTGGATCATCGTCATCATCTCTTTCCTCTAAGTTTTCCTGTCTCTTCAATGCTTGCTTCATCAATGTTTTCCTTTCTTTCCTCTCTTCATAGCTTTCCTTGTACTTTCCTCTTCTCCATGCTTTCTTCCCTTTAGTATTTCTCTCTTTGGCCATCTTCTTTCTACAGTATTGCTTTCTTCTCTTCTCTTTCCTTTCTTTTCTTCCTTTCTTCTCAATCTCCTATTCACTCTCTTCCCTTTAACCGTATGGGATTTGTTTCCCCCTTCTTTTATGGAGAATCCTTATCTTTCTAAATATTTAATTTGAATTCAAATCTAATTGGTAGTTTTCCTATTAAGTTATTATCTTCTCTTACCCTTATTAATTACTTATTCAACCTTCTAGAATTCCTTCCTGGGCCAACGACCAGATCAGAACATTGTCCCGAAAGCCCAATGAAAGTAATTTATTTATTCATTTTCTCTCCTTTACATTCTTAATTTTCACATTAGTCCTTAAATTTAATTATTTTATTATACTTTTAGGTTCCGGGTCACTACACCCGTGGTCGATCGAACCCAATGACCGAAGTCCTATAAACCCAATCTCTGATGGGTAGTTAGGTAATAGCCCGATAGGTTGTGTATCTTGTTAGTTTTACTTAGAAATGTGTGTATGAATATTTGTGTAACAAAAGGACTCTATTCGCTTTTGTTTTGGTGTGCTGTGACCTATTCTGATATGTTTGTCTCCTGGACTATGTGATGTGTAATACATGTGTAATATGGTTGTGTATGAGTTATTCGTAATGTGAGTATACTTAGTGTGTGGATTACTTGTGTTTTGTGTGAGGTCCTTAGAGACTAGGTGTTAAGTGTAAGTTTCTGGGTGTGATCCTATAAGGCTTACTGTGTTGTTTCAAAACTCCCCAAGGGAGGAGGGTCTGTTGATTCATGTGTGTGTGGTGTTTTCAGAAATCCTAGGAAGGTCTGGTATCTTGGAATTGGTATGATTCTGTTTAGGGTGATTTCTACCAAGGGCTAACTTGTCCCCTAAAAGGAAATGTGATGGTTCTACCATGGGTTAAATTTTCCCCTAAAGAGAATGTGGTGGTCTATGCCATGGTCTAACTTGTCCGCATAAAGAAAATGTTATAGTGTTTTCCTACCTTTGGGTACCCAATCAATGAAAGGAAATGATTTGTTGTGTTGTGGCACATTCCTTGGGTAACCATGGAGAGAGTGTGATTTCATGGTTAGGCTAGGCCTAACAAATCTGCATTGCATACATTTCTTCATCTTCACTCCATCATATGCATAGTGCATCATACCATTCATCTCACGAGCATCTTGTATGTGTTTGCCATTTCTTCATTTGATTGCTTTGTGTTGTGCGCATCTTCATTGATTGTGTATTTGTGATGTCGACTGATTGCGATGATTGGTTGTGGTGTGTGTTTGTGAATAAGAATATGCGAATTGATTGTTTCATGAGTGGTGTTTCAGCATGATTAAGATTATGAGTTTTGGTTTATGAGTTGTGTTTCAGCATGACTATGATCATAGGAATGTGGATGTTACCCACAAGAGTGATTGCTGGATTTGGAGAGAGAATGCATGATGGTTGCTGCTTTTATTTAGGAACAATGAATTCATTTAGTTTGATTTATGGATTTGATTTACTAGTTTTGAACCACTTGAGCAACCAGTTTTAATTACATTGAGTATTAGTTTGGAATTACGTTGGATTTGTTTTAACTTTAAAATTTATTAGAATTTCACTGATTTATAGAATGCTCTGTTCGACCATGTTATTGGTTTAGTTGGTTTGGCCGCATCCACTATTTTGTTCTGAAGGTCATTCCCTTGGAAATCCTTGAGATTTTATATCTCGGATTCGGGGCGTGACAGATTGGTATCAAAGCACTAGGTTTAAGTCATGAATCTAGAGATTCGAGAGTCTAGTGAAATCCTAGGGAAAGAACATAGAAACATGTTAACCAAGGAATCACATTCGTGAATTGTGTGTTGAGTGCTTCTTGAAATTGCTTGATATTGTGTTATTATTTGTGTGGTGTGTTTCCTATGCTTATATGCGATATGTATGTATATAAGTATAAAACTGTTTAACCTTATACTTAGAGACATATCAGACTAGGATTTACACCTATGAAATTGTGTGTTGAATGTTGAGTACTGTGTGCTAATTTCTTGATCTGAAGTGAATTGCCTTGAGTAGTGTGCTCACAATGCTTATAAGTGATATATGAATATACAAATGTATAAGTGACTCCCTGTAAACTTATAGACTCATTTGATGAATAGAAAATGTCTTCTACTAACTAAGTAAAATAAAGAAATATTATAATGTAAGAAATATTTGACTCCCTTTAATATCAAGAGAGCATATCATCATAGAACGAAAGAATCAAAGCATATGGCTATAAATGATAGATGTATCTCATTTATGAGGACTATAAGGAAAACTAGATACGTAAGAAGTATAGGATATGTAAAATGGTTATCATTGGGTTCATCCTCATCAGTAATGCCAGCTAGACAAATTGGAATAAGAGTACAACTATTCTGAAAAATCTAAAAGTAATTCTATGAGAATGAATTTAAGGTGGTAGAATTAACATACATTTAAACGATATAATGACAAGACTCATAAAATAAATTACTAAACTCGCAATTGTGAACTTGTGTACTAGTTATTTTAAAGAAATCTAAGTCAATGTAGTTGCAAATGCATTGAACCGGATTTCTACAGAAATAAATAAGAACTAGATACTCAGTACAACTGTGAGCATATGAATAATTGTTGGCAATGATAATAAATATAAAATATTTAAAATGAGAATAAATACTAAAAAGAGATTGTGTAAATTATTTAATTATTAGGTGGTATGAATTTAAATAAAGATAAAGAAAATCTGATCTGGTCCACGTCCAAAATCGGTTCTGTCCCTGCTTAACTCATGATTGTTAAATTCAATAAATACCTTGAATCAGAACAAACTTTTGTGAAATCTTAAATTAAAAATTTATGAAAAAATTATTTTTAAAAAATATAAATTAAAAACTTTGACTTTGGATTTCGGTCTGTACTTTGGTCGCAGTGAAAATTGCGTCCGAACCAGGGGCCAAATTGCTATATATTAGGAAATTGAAACCCTAACTTCATTTCTTGCAAACCCAACCTCCAAAGGACTCTTCCAAACCTTCCCAAGCATCTTTAGAGCTTTTCTATCACCTTCTACTCCAAATCCAAGCGGATTCTCACTCTGGTAAGTTCTTTCTTGCAATTCGTCTTCTTCGATTTTCCTTTCTATTAAAATAGAAAAAACCTTCATAAACCTTAGAATACCTATGGCTAGAACCAAGACTACTTCACAAGGACCTTCTAATAAGGACAAATCCACCAAAGCTTCAACCTCTAGAACACCACCTACCCATTCATCTTCATCATCCTCACCATCTAACCTTATGGATAGCGATTCCTCACCTTCTGAGACAGAACAAGTACTCATGTTACCAAAACTCATCTGACCTAGTGTTTATGAAAATCGAGATATGATCATAGAAAGAACGGTGATTAAATTCAACGTGGCCTATTATGGCTTGTTTGAGACTCTCCAAGTAATAGGTTGAGAAAACATCATAGATTGAGGTGGAACCACCTTCCTCTCTATAGTAACCCAGACCCGAAAATTAGTATAATCTTTAATAAAAAGCTTGCTAGATGGTATGGTTTCCTTAGTTAAATAAAGCATTCGGGATTATTTGATAAGCAAGTAATTGTAGATGGGACTTGGAGTGTAATTAACACAAATTAATAGGGGGAGTAATGTAATTAATTAAACTTTAATTGTTTAGAAGTTGCCTTGGATGTATAGAGCATAAAATATTAAGGCTAGATTGGTAAATTTATTAGGATTTGAATTGTGTTTTGAAGGAAAAAGGAAGTTTCTTATCGGAGTAAAGGTAGGATTGGTAGGAAATTGCAAGATTGGAAAGGAAAGGGAGGAGAGATGCATTGGGGAGTTGAGTAGAGAATTGGAAGGCTATAAGGAGAGGGGTTTAGGAGAGGTCGTGCACAACAAAGAGAGAAAAGATTAGGGTTTCAGTTGTTGGAGAGGAGGAAGAAGAAGAAGAAAAAAAAAAGAGAGAGGTTGCGGCTGGATCGACTGGAAGAGGAAGAAGCAAAGAGAGGGGAAGAACACGTTTGAATTGACATCAAAAAAAGTGTAGGATGTAAATTACAATTTCTCTGTAGTCCTCGTGGAATTATGGAAGTCACTAATACATGATTTTACGCTGGATGATGATATGCTAATATTGAATCTGGTCTAAAGACTTATGCCTATATATGTGTGTTTGATTCGGTGCTATGAACTTGGAAGAATGCTTGGTGATTTCCACATTTTAGGATCACGATACATGCTAGAATCCTCATTAAAATAGGGTTGAATGATGTGTTTGATGATTTCGATGTTGTGGGTGTGAATATGTGATGTTTAGATTTGGTTTGGAACCCTGGAGATTGAATTTCGAACCCTAGAAATTTCCCAAATTTGCGCAGTTCAGTAGACGTCGGTCCACCAACCACTCTGCTAACAGAGAGCATATTTTTGTAACGACCCGAACCGGAAATTCCCGATTACGTAGGTTTTCTAGTTCAAGCGTAACCGTCATCCCGTATTCCTACGAGAGTGGCTACCCAATTAGAAATCATAAGCGGAAGTCCTGAGTAGTTCTAGTAAGATATAAGTAACTAAAAATGCCTAGAATAAAAATCTCTAATTTCTAAGTATTTAAAATTCTAGTTCTAGACTAATTTCATGTACGTCTAGCAGAGTGCGCTACCCAATCCGTGTTAGATCTCTCGGTTTGCTTCTACCTCCTAAGATCTGAAAAAGAATAAAATAAATAACATGAGTAAACCTAAATTAATATGCATTCACTCATGTTCTTCTATTCTGG
>JAUPMG010172275.1:0-10567 GCA_031762675.1 Pachysandra terminalis
AGTGACCGCTCTTCGCTGCTGTTGATTGTTTATTAGTAACATTAGATTAGTTCTGGAATTTTCAGATAAATTGTTGTAAGGCCCACCTGAGTGCCATTTATTTTAGTACTTTGGAATATTTATTGTAATGTTTCTATTACTTTGAGTTGAATAAATGATTAGTTTATTCATTGTAATTTGATTTCGATATTGATCCGCGATTCAGAAATGAATTCCGAAGGTTGTGCCTTGAGATCTGGACCTTTCCACATGGGAAGTCGTGCCAGGTTTTGGGGCGTGACAATAGCTTGGTCAAAGAGAAATACCCTGTTTTTTGAGACCACACGGTTGAGCCTCGTGATTTAAATAAAAGTGGTGTTGTGAATTTCACATCTAGTGAGGAGACTAGCAATGACGAGTTGAGGGATTAGCTACCCCAACAAACTCACTCATTCCCCAAGGGCATTTACCTAAGGATTTGCACGTTGGTGTAAGGTTCGATGAAATATCATAGAGAGACACCTCTGTAGTATGTCGTGTTTCATGATTTTCTGTGGGATCCACACGTTGGTGTAAGCCTTGGAATTTACCATTGATCAAAAATAAGTAAGGGGATTGTGCCTCCTTGGTTGAAAACCCATAAAACTATGATGTACACATAGAATAGTCCTATTTCATAGCCGTTAATACGGGGGATGAATTCACGTTGGTGGGACATCCTGGGAAAAATTCACATTGTTGGGACACCCCGAATAGAGACTGGATCAACAGGAAACATGCCATCTTTACATGTTGACAGAATGCATTGCATTGCATACTAGACTGCTTGTTTAGCTCACCTTGGTGATTATTGTGAAATAGGTGCAGAGCATGCATAATAAAGACTCTACCTCATGCATTTTATTTCATCTAATTTAATATATTGTTGTGTGGACTAGATATATTGAGCAATGACTTGAATCTATTTTAATCTTACACATTTATGAAGTTATTTACTTATTAGCTAGTGTAGCTCATGCTTGTTAGCAAACTACTTTTAGGATCTTTAGTCGAGATGGCAACTGAAGGATTGAAGTCAAGGAGGGTCTTTCGGTTGGATGAGCTTGGTTACGATGAGAGAGAACCTGGTTTGGGTAGAACACTTTGATAGAACTTTAGTGTTATTCTAGATTTAGATATTTCTCCTTTTAGAAGTTATCAAATTTAGATTTTGTAATTTAGTTACTTATATCTTACTAAAACTATAACTAACTTCCGCTTATGTTTTGACCATTGTGATCCACTCCCATAGCAGTATGAGGTGAGAGTTACGAATGAATCATACGTCGCAGAAATTGGGATTTTCTGGTTGGTTCGTGACAAAACAAGTAATTAAAAATATTAACAAGGTTAATTAAGGAAAAACCAAAACAAACAAATCTGATCGATTCTTTCATTTGAGAATTCAAATTTGAATTCTTGATGATCAAACAGATAGAGTTTCAATAGGGGTAGAACACATAGAAACTAGGAATGAGGAGAGAGAATGATTCTCCCTAGTTGGTCGCCTAAAACAACGAAAGTGAGAGAAGGTGTTGGTTTAGTTTGTGCAAAAAAAGATAAAGATGAGGAGACCAAGAGAGAAGAAAGAGAGGAAAAGAATAGAATACAATACTGTAGGAAAAAGAGAGTTAGAAAAACTAAGAAGAAGAAGTAAAGAGGAAGAAGAAGAAGTTGGGTATGATGGGCACGAAGAGAGTGAGGATGAAGAAGGTGATGAAGGGGAAGACAAAGGAAGGAAGACACTGATTAAGAAAGCTTTGAAAAGACGGGAGAAGCTCGAGGACAATTTCTTTTAGGTCAGAATAGACACCCAGAAAAACAAGGTAGGGATTCCTTGGATCTTACGAAATTCATGTTCATGTATCATATCAATGCTATCGATATAGGTATCATGCATGATCTTGAATTGAAGCATGATTAGACTAGCAATCTGGTGGTATGTGAGTTGATTGAGTACTATGTTTATTTGTTTGTTTGATTAGCATGCCTAAAAAACTATGTTTGCTGTGTGTATAATGATTTTACATATTCATATGAATTATATATGGTTTCTGAGATTTGTGTTATTATATTGATTGATTTGGTAGTTTAGATCTATTGTATAAACTAGATTTGGACTTAGTAAGTATTGATCACTAGTACTGTGACTAGAAACTGATAATTAAGGTTAATTTAGAAACATATAATTTGGATTATGGGCATGAAGCCCTAGGTGAAAAACCCAGATCTGGGCGAAAATTTCATGTTCGGTAGGAGTTTCGGTAGATGCCGAGACATCTACCGAAGATCCCAGAGAATTACAAGCTCTCGGGATAATTTACCGAGGCTCGTTAGATGATCTACCGAGATTCTCGGTAAGAACCTTGGTAGATACTGAGGATCTACCAAGCCCCAATTGAGGTGAACTTTTAGGGAAAGTTCCCTTGGGGAGTTGTACACATGCTTATTAGGTTGGTTTGTGTGCAAAAGAAGTGGTTATGGTCGATTATTAAAAAGTGCATAAGAGGTCCGAAATTCAGAAAAATAGGGCAGTTCCGAATGGAAAATAAGGAGACTTTGACTTTAATGAGTTGGATATGGATATAGGACTACAAGGTAGAAGTGGGATGATTAGAAATGTTGCGTAGGAATTTGAATTGTTTGAGTGATGCTTATAGCATTCACTGTTTTGACTTGTGCTTGGTTCTTATGATGACTTGTATGATATATGAGGGTACTGGGAGTATCCACAACTTATGAATGAATGTTGTGTTGTATGAATTGTATGACTTGGATTATAATCTTGTACAAGTGTATTTCCACCATAGGTGAAAGTCCCTAAAGGAAAGGTATTGTGAGCAGGTGTATTTCCACTGTGAGTGAAAGTCCCTAAAGGAAAGGTACTAGTTACAGGTGTATTTCCACCGTGGGTAAAAGTCCCTAAAGGAATGGTACAGTGTGCTTCCACCGTGGGTGAAAGTCTCTAAAGGAATGGTTGGTCTACTGGGTGTATTCTACCCTGAGTGCAAGTCCCTTAAAGAATAGAAATGATGGCATTCTAGAGTAGGTGCAAGTCCTTAAATAAATGGGTTGAATGATACAGGTGTGTTTCCACCGTGGGTGCAAGTCCCTAAAGGAATGGTTTGGTACTGGTGTATTCTACCCTAAGTGCAAGTCTCTTAAAGAATAGAAATTGTGGCTTCTACCATAGTTACAAGTTCCTAAAAGGATGGGTCGTATGGTCGTGAGTTGGATTGAGCATGTGATTTGGCTAGGCCAAATTACCCCCGCATTGCATAACACTTCATCCTCATTCCATCATTGCATCATACCACTTGCATTGCATTACACATGTTGATTGAGGTGATGGTTTGTGCATTTCCATATGTGACTTATTTGACTTGTTTGTGCTTGTGATTCGGCCGTATTTTTTTGGCATGATGGGACCATGTGGATGTTGGTCGTAGCATGGTGGGACCATGTGGTTACTGATTGTAGCATGGGGAGACCATGTGGTTGTTTGTGAACATAGTGAGACTATGTGATTGTTATGATACTTGTTTGTTTGTGTTACATGGTGGGACCATGTGTATGTTTGTTGTGGCATAGCGGGACTATGTAGACTTTGTGTAGAATATGATGGGATCGTGTGGGTTATATTTTGACATAATGGGACTATGAGGAATGAGTTGTAATACATGACGGAATCATGAGTGCCCTATGATTTATCATGGTGGGACCATGTGAACAGTTAACATGATATGATATGATTGTTTGTATGGTTTTCAATGTGAAAAGAGATTGCTATGATGAATGTGATGTACATATTTATTAGGTGAGTTTTAGTATGATGATGAGCATTCTATACATCTGACTGTGATATTACTTGAAGATTGAATTGCATGAATTAACTATATTGTTATGTAAGCATGAAAGTGATCATTGTAATTTCGTTGGTTTCTTTACAAGGCTGGCATTGGGAGGAGACTCTTTGATTTAGAAACTTGATACTTTATTTCAGTTTTTATGGATTTAGCTTTGACCCCTAGTGGGCGCAATCTTGTAACAAGTTATGTTTTTTTACATTGTGGGTTTATAGCTTGACAGACTTGAGTTGAGCTATAGGTTTGGTTTTATTTTAGAGTTCAGCTGTTTATTACTTTTATACTCTAATTAACTAGGATGTGGTTTAAATATGTGGTTGGATATCTGTGTCCATGCGGTGGATCCGAAGGCTATTCCCTTGGAACCCTCGTGATCCTATATCAAGGATTTGGGGTGTGACATACGGTTTGAAGAGAAGAATAGGAGAGAAAGAATTTAAATCTGGAAGAAAAGAGAGAGATGGGCAGGTGAAAGAGGAGACTCTTAATCTATGCTGATGGAGGGATGTATAAAATAGACGATATAGAGAGAAGAGAAAGAAAGAGTAAGTGGAAGGAAAAAGCGAAAAGAATAATAGAGAAGAAAAGAGAGGAGGAACAAAAGGAAGAAGGCAATGGTGATCCTACAGATCCTAATCTGCGGAAAATTGAGGTAGGAGTTTCCATAGTTTTATACGGTAGTTGTTTTCATAGGATTATGATAAACTCCTTCGGATGAGCATCAAGATTCCTTGATTTGCATGAAAAAATGTGATTGAACCATGTTTATATTGATATATATGTACTTTGATATGATAACATGAACATATGTGTTTCAAATCCTGAGATTTGTGTTAGATCTAACATGTGAATCCATGTTTAGATGTTAGGTTTTGAGTGTAACATGTTAGATTGATGAATGATAGTATAAACCCTGATTTTTGTTTGAGGAAAGTGTGAATTTGAGTTTGTGTGAAATTGGGCACGAACCCTAGAAATTTAGTGAAAGCTAGGTAGAAATTGACCCTTGGCAGGTACCTCGTGTCACAAGCCAACTAGAAAATCTCAATTTTTTAGACTTCTAATTCATTCGTAACTCTCACCCCATATCTCTATCAGAGTGGATTACAATGGTCAAAACATAAGCGGAAGTTAATTACAGTTCTAGTAAGAGATAAGTAACTAATAATACCAAATCTAAATCTTTTAAGTTCTAAAGGTGAAAAGGTCTAAATCTAGACTAAGACTAACATTCTATCAGAGTGCGGCACCCAAACCAGGTTCTCTCTGATCGTGACCAAGCTCATTGACCTGGAAGATCCTCATAGACTTCAATCTCCTCAGCTGACATCTCGGCTAAAAGCATGAGCTACACTAGACAGTAAGTAAATAACTTCATTAATGTGTAAGATTAACTTAGATTCAAGATATTACCCAACATTTCCAATTCACACAAAAAAAAAAGAGTTTACAGTAAGAAGAGATGCATGCGGTCAATTATTTATTATGCATGTTGTGCGCCTAATTACAGTAATCACCAAGGTGAGATTACAAACAATCTAGTATGCAATACAGAAATGCAGTCTGTTAGTATGTACAAGATGGCATGTTTCCTCCTGATCCATTCTCCATTCGGGGTGTCCCAGCAACATGAATTGGTCCCAGGATGTTCCAGCAACCTGAAATCATCCCCCGTATTAAGGGACTAAGGGATAGGACTATTCTATGTGTACATCATAGTTTTAAGGACTTTCAACGAAGGAGGCACAATCCCCCCACTAATTGTTTATCAGTGGTAAAATACGGGGAATTGCACCAACGTGCAGCTCCCTCAGGAAAAAATACACTTGACATACTACATAGGTCTCTATCTCTGATATTTCATCCAAGCTTACACCAACATGCAGGTCCTTGGGAAATATCATCATCCAAGCTTACACCAATGTGCGGATCTTTGGATAAGTGCCCTTGGGCAATGAGTGAGTCTGTTGGGGTAGCTAATCCCTCAACTCGTCCTTGCCAGGATCTTTGGATAAGTGCCCTTGGGGCAATGAGTGAGTCTGCTGGGGTAGCTAATCCCTCAACTCGTCCTTGACAGTCTCCTCACGGGATGTGGAACTCAATTTACATCACTCTTATTTCATTCACAAGACTCAACCCTGTGGTCTCGGAAAACAGGGTACTTCTCTTGACCAAGCTATGCTCTCGAGTCAATGCTGTGCAAGTGAAGAGGTGCACACTAGCTAAGCAGTCAATTGTACAAGATGTAATCACAACAAATAAGTGTGTAAATCACCAATCTCACATGTAATACAAGTCATAATTCAAGTAACAAAACTTAGGTCCATTGAGAAGCAATGACATGAGATTTACTAAGTATTCACATTGGATGCACCAGATATATCATCAACTATAAGCATGTTGATCATTCCCAAACTAACAATTTTATTTCATAAACACTTGGAAACGGGGCCATGAAGAAGCACGTATAATAACAATCGCACTTGAATTTCGTATAACATCATACTTGATAAGATTAAATTGGTCCTAGCTTATGTGCAAGGGGCATTATGATTAATTAAAGAGCATATTCCACACGTTTCCATGCATTGCCGTACAATACTTCACTAGACCAAATCATAGGGTGAGAACCTCATTATCGGTCAAACTTATGTGTATATTTCATCTATTCCAATCACAAATCATGCTAATGTGTATCAACAAATAAACATTAGATTATAAGGCTAAATGTCAGGTTCGGCGAGGTCTTCGGTGCACAGAAGCCTTCCTCGGCGACCATCTCGACGGACCGAACTGAGATTCGGCGACAATTCCAGGGGACCAATACTCGGCGACCACTTCAGTGCACCGAAGTGAACTCGGCGCGCCGAACTGATACTCGGTGAGGTGTTCACGTTCGGCGTCCTTTTCGGCAGGCCGAACAATCTGCCGACGGCCCAGAAAGTGTTCAGCGAAGCGTTCAGCGCACTGAGGAGGTCGCCGAAGGTCGTGAATTGAGAAAAATAAAGGGGTTTCCTCACCAAATGGGGTTACAACCAAGGAAAATAAACATATGTGTATTTGATAACCAAATCCAACAACATCCATCCTAAAAACATGATAATATTTCAATATTCCAAACCAAGGTCTTCAATCCATTATTTAACATTCCAAAGCTTGCATCAATTAGAAAATAAAGAGAAATCACCATGAACCTAATTTAATCAAGAACAAGGATGAAGATATCTACTTACCATAGTAATAATGCAAGAAATGCAAGAAAACCCTCAAGCATGCACTCTCTTTTCTCCTTCTCCTTCAAGCTCCAAGCCAACCCAAACCAAAACCATTCCAAGAGAATACATGAGATTCTCTCAAACAAAGAGACCCCTACCATATCTCTCCTCTCAACACAATCCTAACCCTCCAATCTCACCAACTCAATCTACACCCTGAGATTTGAATGGTGGGTGGGAGTTGGTAATCCCCACTACCCACTCCTTCTCTCCTTCAATCCTAGCCACACAAACTAGCACACTAGATCACCACAACCCAAACAAACACAAGATCTGAAATAACTCCTAACCACACATCAAAATCTTGATCTAGATGATCGAACACAAATTTCAAACCCTAAAAAGGGCCATGCTATTGTGTAGCAGCAAGGAATAAAATGCACAACATATAAGATCGCATGGTCGGATTTAACCCGATCGGTGATCAAAACAAAAGGAGGAATTATCATATGGTTTAAAATATAAACATGCTAAGTCAGAATGTTTAAGCTGCTACAATATTTTATTTCCTATTTATCTGCTAAATTAAGTTATCTGACCCATTCTACTTCCTAAGTTAATCTGGCTGATCTGATCAGTTTTAGTGACTTAAGAAATTTCTAGTGCGTTTTACAGGATTAAGGATTTTAATTGGTCTAATCCTAATTAATTTGTGAAATTAAATTATCAATTCATCAAATTCAAATTTTACCCTAAGATCTCGCATTCATATTTATAGGGATTTTTCAGATTATTACATTCTAGCCTCCTTAAAAGAATTTTGTCCTTCGAATTAAACTGAGTGATCTATTAAGTTAGGTTTCTAATATAATTGCTCAATGATGTTTTTTTGAAAGTAACACAAGATTAAATTGACCAAGATTTCATTAATGACATAAGCAAACATTAAAGTAAAACACCGAACCACAACACGTCTATTATACTGTAAGAAGGGAACTGAAACATGCCCCAAGCATTATATCTGAAAATTTTAAAAAGCCTTAAGATAAAACAAAACTGTGTATTTTGAAAAGGAAAACGTTCAAAAACAACACGTCAAAAGAAAACATCTAAAAGAAGTCCTCAAGAGGCGAAGGAGGTGGAGGCATGGTGGTTAAGGGTGGAATGGCATCAATAGCCTTGCCATAGGCGAAAATATTCTAGAAAACTTAAAAGTTTGAAAATCAAAATCATGTGTTCTCAAATCTAGTGATACGAGACTGCAACAAAAAGAGAAATTTATTAACGCCCACAAGCATACGAAGAAGGAAAACATTCAACCTACATATGCTGGAATGAAGGCCTGATACATATATCCAAAACGAATACCACCTATAAAAGTAGAGAATAACAAACGGTTAACTGAAAAGAAATGACTAGTAGCTATGTAAATAAAATAAATGATGGCTTAAGTAATATGTAAGGTAGAAAAATGCAATTGAGAAAAGGGCGTCGTAAAATATCAGTATGAAAAACATTTTTTCATTGAGAAAAGAATGCGATAAAAGGTTGATAGTATATATGTATAGATATTTTTGATCTATGTATTGACATAAGGAAACATATGTGATCACATAAACATATATAAAAAAAGATATACGTGGTGTGTGGTCATCGATCTTGTTGAGTAGATGTATAGCGAACAACAAAATAATTGAAGTGTTGACGAATAAATGCCAGTACAAAATAGTAATTATGAAAATAAATACGAAATCAAATAAACAAGAACAATTTAAAGAGTTCCAAAGGCAAGAAAAGAATGTGACTAATTGCATGTGTTCAATTTTAAGCACACAAAGTAAAACAACACAATATTTATTAACCTCAACAAACATTACATAAAAGAAGTACATTGCATGATTACACTAGAAAGGGAGGGGCCACTACAGGCTACCTAATAAGAATACAAATGACAAGCAAGAATATTAAAGTTTAATACACTAAGAGAAGAAATCAAAAAACATGTGGAAAGGAACCCACTACAACTAAAAGTAATTAAACCATCTAAAGGGTGCCCTCGGAATGAGGAGATCACCGAGAAGAGTAAAGATAAAAATCCTAAAATTACCAGGTTTATCGAAATACAAGAAGCCAAACATCACATAAACCCATCTAAACAAAGATTTAGAGATTGATTAAATGAACATAGAGTTTGATCAGAATATGGGTCTCGGTACGGATTTGGCACCAATAGTGAATTCTCCATACTTTCACCCAATTAGCAACTTGGTGTGATTATATAAAATGTTATATACATAATAAATTGAAGTGATTAAGTAATTGCATATTATTATTCTCTTTATTGATATATATAATCTAAATCCCACCAATTTCTCAAATTTTTCAGTGTAATGCATTTGCATCTACATTGACCTTAAAATTTGAAATTTTGTTAGTTTTAGAGTTCTAAGTACTTTAAATAAATTCAATCAACAAACATAAGCCTTAGATTCTCACAACCATTAGTAATGTGACAATCCAGTATACTTAACAGAGACTTCTTCCTACTATCTTCTAACATAGAATTCTCAGAAACAATTGTACTTCCTGTCCCGAATTATCCATCCATAGTCGCTAGTTTGGATGCACAAACAATAAACATCACTCCTCGCAACTCACATCCTATAGTTATCTAATTCCCTTAACCTATAAATCCTAGACTTAGGGTCAACGTACAAAATCCAAACCTGAAGTCCTATGAACATCCTAACATAGTTACTTAAGGCTTAGACAAACTTAGGCTCTGATACCATTTTTGTCACGAACCAACTAGAAAATCTCAATTTCTGAGACTTCTGATTCATTCGTAAATCTCACCCCCTATCGTTTTGGGAGTGGATTACAATGGTCAAAACATAAGCGGAAGTAAATCACAGTTCTAGTAAGATATAAGTAACTAACAATAAAGAATCTAAATCTGATAAGTTCTAAAGATGAAAAGGTCTAAATCTAGACTAACACTAACATTCTATCAGAGTGCGGTACCCAAACCAGTTATCTCTAATCGTGACCAAGCTCATCGTCCCGGAAGATCCTCCTAGACTTCAATCACCTCAGCTGCCATCTAGACTAAAGATCTTGAAAGTTGTTACTAAAAGCATGAGCTACACTAGTCAATAAATAAATAACTTCATTAATGTGCGAGATTAACTTAGATTCAAGACTTTACCCAATATTTCCATTCTACACAAAAAAAAGAGATTATAATAAGAAGAGATGCATGTGGTCAATTATTTATTATACATGTTGTGCGCCTAATTACAGTATTCACCAAGGTGAGCAAACAAACAGTCTAGTATGCAATGCAGAAATGCAGTCTGTTGAGAATCAACAAGCATCATTAAAGGATCCATTGCATGTTCTAGTTGGGCCTATTACTAGAGCAAGATCCAAGAAGATCAAAGAAGCACTTAATGGGCTGATTCAAGA
>JAUPMG010172286.1:0-10567 GCA_031762675.1 Pachysandra terminalis
CAGGTAATTTTGAATTCTTGAGTGGTTTAGATAGGTAACTGAAATTTTATGTAAGAATTCAATATTAAGCACTATCACTAATTTCAAGCAAAATGAATATCTCATATTAGAAGCTGAAAATAGTTATTTGTGGCTCATTTTACTCCCTTTTTCCCCTCCTAGTTGGAAGGCACTATTTTTATTTTCACTATTTAAGATACTTACATCTGTCTTAAAAGATTCTGTTTTGATTGCGGAAATCTATGCAAAATGTTGTGCTTTATGTAGTCGACATGATAACTTGATTCTATGAAAGTCTTTAAAGTACATTACTTGAAGGAAAATAAGACTTGTTTTTGCCTGGAGAGGACAGAGAATCATGCATCTATATGAAATGACCATACTAACCAACAAAGTCAGGATCTTGAACAAGGTTGTCTAACCGTGACTTGAATCGAAAATTTCTAGAGGCTACTTAGAATCGATTCATGCTTTTGAATGCAAATCATAAGGTTCACAGTAATTTAGTAGATGTAGAGTCTTGGGATTTGTCTTAGGAAAAGTATTTTTTGCTGTTAAAATAAGTAAAATCGATTTCTTTTATGTATGTATATTTATCATTTTGGAGTTATATATCTTATATAAAGGATTGAAAGGAAAAAAAAGAGAGGAATTTTTAATTAAAAAAGGAAACTGGCATTTGTATTCATGTCCAGAGTTGAATCGTTTGAATTGTATGATTAAATTGTAAATCGTAAGATTTAATGTATGAACCTTACAGTTCAAACATAAATCGATTTTTTCACTTGTTTGAAATGACCTAGGGTCAAATCGAATCAAACAGTAAAATTTATACAATGAACTGTAAGATTTTAACAACCTCTACCTTCAATACCAAAAGCACAGGGAGTGGGAAGTAATGCTCAAGAGTTCCAGTTTGCAGATTTAGAGAATATAGAAAGTCTCAATATGTCTTAAGAGTTGTAGTGTATCAGTTACAACTTCACATAAGGGTTCTGAACTGGTGACTTAGACTCAATTGATTTTTCTTGGAAAGCTTAATTAAGTGGCCCCTCCTTGAATTTAAGGTTGCTTCAGCCAGGGTTTTAAGTATATGCTTCTACCAGTGTGCTAGCTGATCTGTATGGGAACCAATCTTGTCTGCATTGAAAGCCTTTCATATGTTGTATCCATGGAACATGATTGGAATGTACATGCAGTCCGTTCTTATTAAATTGCACAAGTTCGGTTTGAACTTTCACTACAAGTTATATACGATGGTTATGCACATTTCTCAAGACAATTTTCTTGAAGTATTTCTTTCTGAGATATTAGTTGTCATGACATAAGTTAGTTAAGTTACACATGAAATGTTTGTTTTCTATGGATTAAAAAGTTCAAATATTATTTTGGCATCCCAGATAAATAGAAGAATGGAATTCGTATTTGCTAGTCATAGCTTTGATGTTTGGGAGAGTTGGACAGTGGAAGGCTCCTTGCTGGAGGAATGTAGGTTTGTCAACTGTAGAAATACCTCAGTAAGTTAAATTATTGTTAATCTGTTTCTGTTTATATTCCTTCACCTTAAATTTGTGCATAACTAACATTCTTTCTATGCAATTTTACACTGGTCACTTTTTTAGTGATTTTTATGAACAATAGTATAGTGAACACTATTATTAAGTTTTGTATTTTGCAAAAAAATCTTGATGGGCAATCTTTTTACTATACCTTTTCTCTTAACCTACACTTGACAATGCCTTGAACTGAACCTTGTAATGCTAGATAGATATGGATCAGATCATCTTTTTGTAACCCACTTTTTATGCTGATTTGGCTGCTATAAATGTGACGATTTAGAAACTTGACTGAACAAATAGTAAGAATAACTGAATAAGCTGTGAGCCATCAGTGACAAAAAGCAAAAAGTAACAGTGACGTTTTACTTGGCACAAGTTACGAGGAAATATAGGTGCCTTGTTTGGCTTTTTTTTTCTTCCCCGTACTAAAGTGACGTTGTCTACTAAACAATACATGAGCTATGGTTGCAGCTAAAGAAGGAACTGTTCAACTAAGAGGGGTAGTTAATCAATTCATCAAAAAAGAGGGGTAGTAAATCATTCTGACATTGTTTTCCTTTTTATTAATGTACAATACGATTTGAGCTGGTACACTAGTGGCATTTTTGTAAATTAATTTATTCTTTTGTCTATTACTTTTGATACTAATGAAATAGTTAGTCATTATCTATATAACATAAGGAATGTGAGAGAAAAACTACCTTCTGTTTAGAAGACTGAAGCACAAATCCCATTTATGCTACTCAGACACCGTCTATTGAAGCTGAAGCCTATTTTCTATATGTATTATCTACCGGAATCTGATAAGTGCCATTCAACTCAATTTGGTAGGTAAATTTTATAGGACTTGTATTAGACCAGCTATGGCACCTGGAATAGAATGTTGGACAGCTAAGAAGCAAAACATTATAGGAAATTAATAGATATAAGGATGTTGAGATGGATGTGAGGATAGCATTGGAAATTGTGGATTGCTTTCCTCAGCTACTGATGCAGTCATGGGGACCAACAAGTGTACCATTCTGTATTTACACTCAATCAAACCTCTTCTCAAAAGACTTTGGGCTTAAAAGGGGAGAAAGAAAGACCAACAAGTAATTCATTCTTGTCCATTTACAGTAAGTGATAGAGTGATCTAGATATCAGATTAGGAAGAATTTATAAACCTTGTTTTATTTGAAATCATCCTAATTTGTTAATAGATAAGTTTAGTAATGTTGATGTCGAAAAAAAAGCTTAGTCGTGACAAAGGGGGTGCAATTGGTTGGGTAAGGCCATATGGATACGGAGAGCGTCCTAACTGCCGCCTAAACTACCATGCGGCTGTATGGATGGGGCTACATCAATTATTAGCGAAAGAGATATTGAGAGAGAGAACACGAGCTTTTATGTATTTTGGCAATATGCTTACATCCACGAATATCGTCTTGGAGGCGGATCTTTCATTATGCAAAAGCATACAGACAACAATCTTTAGGAGTAGACACCTTGCATACAAGTGTTGATAAGCATCATCTCATGCTCTTTAAGGGCATGGCATTTATAAGGGTGAATAACCAGCTTCCCGTGCTCATAAAGCTTGGTAAATCTTAGTTATGATGCTATGTGTTGATCAAAGCTTTTGCATGTCATAATAAGGATGTCATGATGCATGTTTTGGCCTTTGTGTAGACATTTGTAAAAGTAAGCCAACTAAGGTGATGACTCATAGGGGTATGGGAATCAATACTCGTGTTGACACGTATCACCTCATCATTTTCCAGGGATGACTCATGTAGGAGTGAGTAACTTTAAGCTTGAAATGGTCGACACGTGGCTCATCTGTAATCATACCACGTGTCATGAATAATCCGAGTTCATTATGAAGCTTCTTGCCTGACGAAGTGCCAAAAATAAGCTTCTGCTAGGCATTACTTGGTTATATAACAGGAAAATATTTGTACTGAAATTTAAAAAATTGATATTCTAGCTAACGCCCTTGAATCAGGGGATCCTTTTGACGTAAAAGTCAATATCTACGATGTTGCATCTTTCAGTCACCCTTCAGTAGAACTCTTTCCAAACGCAGTTTCCTCCTAGTGTGATGAATTTGAAGCTTTAAACTTTGATTGGTGTTCCATTGGTAAAGCCCAGGTGCTTCTGCCATGGATGGGGTCTTTTGGGAGAAACATTTATGCCTATTATGTGCCTGTGGGTGTTGGTAACTCCAACCTCACAAGGGCTTTTCCCTAATCCCTCATGCTTGGTCTTAGAATTGTCAAGTCCCTTCGGATGCAGAAGATATTGGGGGGGGGGAGGGGGCGGGATTAAAGCACCATTATTTGTTGAGCCAGAGTTCTTAAATACTCTCCATTTTGATTAGAGAGATCCGGTAGTTAGTCCATTAGCTGAATATCTCAGTCTTGAAAGTGCTGAGATCAACAAATGGGTTAGTACTTAGCAGATCAGTTGGTGAAGAGCAATGTAAATAGGAGCTTAATGTTCAATGAAGTGTTTTTACCTCTCGACATGTCTTAGTATTGTTGATGCACCTTTTCTTGTTTGCCCTCCCCTTCCCCTTGTAGGGTTGAGGTTCTGTCTGTTCATTCTACTGGAATCTGATATATATATATTTTTTTTTGTTATTGATCCAAAAGTGAACTAAGAAGGAAAAGGTACAGAAAGAATGCATCCAAGAAAGTCTAGGAGTAGCTGCAATAGGGTGATAGAATAAAGTCAGTTAAATTGGTTTGGTCATGTTAGACCGAGTTATATAGAGGTGCCTCTGAGTGGGAGGCAGGTTGAATCCAAAAGAGCTTTAGGAGAACCAAAAATGATCTTAATGGTATATGCATGAAGTCTTCTGAAGGTACGTAAGTTGGGAATATGGTTTTTGAAAGGTTGCAATAGCCAAACAGTATTCATGTTACTGAGTCTTGGCTAGTTGCAACAAGGCATATGTTGATTGATGGATTGTCTACCCAAATCTCTAGGAGAGACATGTGTCGGTGATTCCAGTTAAGCAATCTTTTGTTGATTTATGGCTTCTAACATTGATACTCTCATTACAATGTGTGCTTAACGACATGCAAAGGCTAGGGATATGTTGGATCTTGTCTTTGAAACAGAAAACCAGAATTTAACCGGCTAGTTCGTGGAGGGCCATTTCTGATGTTTTTCTTATCCTTGGTAAGTTCTTGAGATTTTCCATTGGGTCGGGTAACTCTGTTCGGTTCTGGTCTGACTTGTGGTGGGGTGATTCCACTCTTGCCTCTCGTTTCCCTATAACTTTTTCTATTTGTACCCGTAAGGAATCCTTTGTCTCTGAGGTCCTTAGTTGGTCTATCTCTGGGCTTTCCTGGAACCTACCCTTTAGAAGCAACCCTAGACCAGTTGAGTTAGATGAATTGGCTTGCTTGTTTGAGTCTCTAAAGAACCTTGTATTAATTGATAATGCTCCTGACCATAGGGTGTGGCGTCTTGAGTCTAGCAGGTCTTACTCTTCTAGCTCGTTTCGGCAGTACTTGATGTCAGTTGAGCCTTGTCCTCCCCCTCCTTTCTCCCCGTCTTTGCTTTGGGGTGCTAAGGCCCCCCTAAAGTCAAAGCTTTTGTATGGACTGCCCTCCTTCATCGTATTAACATGGCTGATATCCTCCAAAGAAAGAGGCCTTACATGGTCTTGTCTCCTCAGGTGTGCCCTTTATGTTTGATTTCGGGGGAATCAGTGGACCATCTATTTGTGGGCTGTGCTTTTGCAGATCAGGTGTGGAACCTTTTCCTCAGTGCCATCAGTTATGTTTGGGCTATGCCGAATTCGGTTAGAGATTTGATGAACCAGTGGGTCTTTCCTGGTCTAAGCAAGAGAGGTCAGATTATGTACAAAACAGTTTTCTTTGCTGCCCTTTGGGGGATCTGGTGGGAGAGAAGTAGAAGGATCTTTGAAGATAAAAGTAAGGGTGTTGGGGATACTTTTGATTCCATTATGACTAATGGTTTTTTGGTTGACTTTCCATCCGGAATTTAGAGATGTGGCGTGGACTGATTTCACTAGATGTTGGGCCACTGTGGCTTTCTTGTAGTTTTGGTGGGAAGCCTCCTTGTTTCTTTGGTTCCCCATCTAGGAATTTGGTGGAGTTTAGTTTCTGCCCTTGACCTTTGTAGCGCGGTTGTATAGCTTTGCTTTTGTTTTGTTTTCTTCTTCTTCACTTGCTGTATCCTTTTCTTTTCTCATTATATACATCATTGCGTTATCAATCAAAAAAATTCTTTAAGGTTCAGCCAGGGCTCATGCCGAAAACTGGTTATCCTGTTACAGGCATGTATATAACCATCCACGTACATGATCTACTGTTTTCATTTCAAAGTGGACAAGGACACAAGTTTCTATTACACTTGCACCACAAAGGGAGGGATCCCATTCCCTTCAATTTTCACCAGCCCAAATGTAGTTATTTGAACTACCAAAATGTGTTGAAGAGCAGTATTCCCTAGGAGTGTTAAAAGCATTATAAACAGTGTTAATTTTCCACAGGAAAGCTGAAGACATCTTCTAATTCCACTTCCAGTTCCTCGATGGCATTCTAAAGTCCCTGTTCTTGTATAATTACTTTGCAGAAATGGAAGTTTCGTGTGACTTTTGCATATACAAATGTTATGCGCACAATCAGGCATTCTCCATGTGCATACATTTTCACACTTTTAAGAGTGTTCACGAGCCTCGACTTTCAGAGTTTATATGGGAGTAATCTGAGGAAATACTAGGTGTGGATGGTTTGATATTTTGCACTTTTTTGATCTATCTGCTCTTCTTAATTTCTGGTTTCGAGTACATATTTATTTCTTGATATCTTGCATACACAACCACTCTATCTTTTTTCCTTAAATCATGAATGACCCATAAAATTGCTATAGAATCTTCTCATAAGCTTTTGAAGATCAATGTTGTGGGTTTTTCCTAATTGATCCTTGCGAAGCGCAGGCTGTTTTGGATGTACGCGTAGAGATTCTTGCAACTGTAGACGAATATGATGGAGTAACGCGTTGGATTGATTAATGCGGACATGCGCACGCAGAATCGTGATGTATTCCCTTCCTTCTATTTGGCTTAGAATTTGCAATCTTAATCTTGTAAAGCATTAAGTTTTGATTCAGTTGAAATAGGAAATTTACTAATCTATGTTACCCGATATGTAGTTTGTTCTTTGCTTTCTATATAGCACCTTCGAAGTACTATTACATTTATAACAGGATTCTCTCAGACTTTGTCTAGACCCCAAGACCGTCCTAGAAAGTTCGTTTGGAACGTGATGTGCCAGAAAGTAATATGTTGGGAAAGTGAAATTTAATTTTCTTGGATCTTTGGATGTGTCAAGAACATGTACGATTGTGACAGAAAATCTTGATTTTGATGTTTGGGGTAAAAGAAATAAATGTGCAAAGTTTTTCAATGATCAATTTTACCCTTCATTGAAGGAAGTTTTGATGGAGGGTAGAATGGGGAACATGGTTTTTCACCTCTCCTTTTTATTTTCTGAACAAATTATTTTTCCCTTTTTCTACAACAGGAATTTGACTGAAACATTTTTTGTGAGACTCATACATTCTGGATATCCAAACACGCCTATATTGTAGGAAAATTATTTTTTCTCTATTTTCTCGGCTTTCCGAACAGAACCTCGGTGTCACCTCTTGATTGATCACTTTTCTTGGATTTATTACCTTAATACTTTTTATTATTTAATTTTTAAGTTGGCTGATCTGTTACATAAATCTTTAGCTTTTCCATCTAACAACAAACAACCAAGTAGCAATCTCGTGTTTCTTACATATGTTAGCCGAAACACGTGCTTTTGTCGGTCACAAATCACGGGTGATTTTAGCTTTTTCGATTATAGGAGAAGCTGACCAAAGCCACTTGATACAATAGTTGTATCGTGGCTTGGGATTGGATTGGAGGTAAAATAGGTATTATGAAAATATTATTAAAGCTTGAAAATAACATTTATTTAAGTGCTTATAAGAGTTTAGGGATAAAATAGATATTATGAAAATATTACTAAAGTTCAGAAATAGCTTCACGCATAAGTGGTAGTAGAAGTTGTTCTCAACAACTCCTCTTTATGGGTAAACACTTAGTTATCAAATACGCTTTTAATTTAAAAGTGCTTTAATAAGCTATAAGCTGAAATAGGCACTTACATTTTTCACCAATCCGCAAATTTTAGCACTCAAGAGTGCGAAGTGTGAAAGTCCAAAATAAAATTCATTCTGCTGTGAAGGACCCGAGAAGAAGATATGTTTGTTATTCTTAGAGGTTTTATAAAATCACAAAAATAGATAAGTTTTTTTTTTTTAAAAAGTTGTTAAATTAGGTCGATAGATATCCTTTTAAACTATATCTTCATATTGGAAGTACAATTTGTATGTATACGACAAACCACCAACTATGTATAACAAGGTTTCAAGGATTGTACTGATCCGGTCTGTATTGGCTGGTTCGTACCAAGATTTGCCAAGACCGGACCGATCCGATCATAAGCCACAATACAACTATTATATCAAGTGGCTTTGGATTGGACCAGTCCAACCGATAACAGTACAAACCGACAGGCACAATCGGTGTAGTGACCGGTCCAAAGTATTTTTTTTTTTTATTATTTATAAATGGAACGGTCGAGACCTGGACCGGTCCGGTACCTCTAGTTCGACCAATCCAATTTTTTTTTCTTTTTTTTTTTAATGGGCGTTCCAACTTTTGTACCAGATCCAGACCAACAGGTATGACTGTTATTGCTAGTCAGAATCGGGATCAAACCGAGTTCGATCCATAATCCCTAGACGTAAAACCTTGCTATGTATCATGGTTTCAAGGATCGGATTGGATCGGCCCGATCCAAGCCACGATCCAACTTATTGTATCAAGTAGCTTTGGATCGGACTGATCCAGCCGATACTGATACGGATCAGCCGATCCGGTTCGATCCAACCAACCCATTTTTTCTCAATTGGCTTTGGATCGGTCCGATCCAACCGATCTCGATCCGATCCGATCCAATTTTTTTTTTTTCAAAGGACGATCCAAAAGTTGAATCAGACCAAGATTGTCCGATCCAATACCGGATTGGCAATCCTGATCGGGATCGGCCTGGACCGTCCGATCCAGGATCCCGAGTATTAAAACCTTCCTATGTACAAGTTATAGACCACTAAGTTATTTTCAAATTTGTCGCTCTTACGCTCCCACTTTCGCTCCCGCCCGCTCCCGTCCGCTCGGCGTTTCGTTGAGTTGGTACAAGACCAGAAAGCAAAGAAGCATTTAAGCAAGTTGGTTACACCGAGACAAAGCCAACCGACAACTTCCCTCCATCTGTCCATCACAGCTATTGTTCCCGAATGAGGACAAAGTACGGGAGTAGAATCGTAAAAATCTATTCTCTCGTCGTGGGTCCCACAAGCAAATCTCGTTGACCCGGTTGAATCGTAATCGTCTGATGACTTACCACTCAGCCACTGTACGGCACATACATATTAGAGCATATGACCGTTTCTTCCCGTCCTTCCAACCTGACGACCACTTCTATGTTGCACAGATCCTGTCTATAAAAGTCCTCTCTCTCTCTCTCTCTCTCTCTCCTCTAACAACCACATTTTCTTCTTCTCTCTCAAAGCTAAAACCAACCAACCAACTTGCAAAGAACTGAGAAAGACAGTAAAGCAGCAAACGATTCAACACAACGAACACAGTATATGGTTTCTGTAAATCCGAACCCAGTTGAGGGTTTCTTCTTGGATCCCATCGGAATGGCTCTTCCCGGACACGGCTCTTTCGCATCAGCAACCGGAGCCACAACGACGACGACGATATCTTCAACGGAAGATCCCAGCAAGAAGATTCGGAAGCCGTACACCATCACCAAGTCAAGAGAGAGCTGGACCGAACAAGAGCACGACAAGTTCCTCGAAGCTCTCCAACTGTACGTACTTATTAATCATCCAATCCTTTTCGTTTTTTGGTTTTAGCTGAAAAAAAGTGGTATGGGTTTCTTCCATTTTGCCTGGTTTGTGCTTTTTGTAATTGGGATTTTTGTAGGTGAAATGAATTTCAGTTTGTGATGTTATGCCTGAAATGTTTCTTGATTTGAATTGGATTGGATATGGGTGTTTGTAGAAGAATGGGGTTGGAGAAGGGTTAATGGGTTGTTTGGATATAAGAATTTAGGGTTTTGAATTGAGTTATAGTGGGGAAGAAATAGTTTGGGATTTCTGCACCGATGCGTCATGTTCTTTAATTGGTTGGGTTTAGATGTGTTATAGGGTTTTTATTTCTGGTCACTGAAAAACCAAGAACAGTGGCAGAAAGTTGCTCTTTTGGGTAATTTTCTTTAAGTTTCATATTTAGACTAGCATTGGATCAGTTAGGGACAGCTGAGAAACAGGTTAATCGGGCAACCCGCCGCACTCCGGTTATATCGATGAAGTGATATTGGAAGTTGAGAGATAATCTTCAACTGACTTTAGGGAAAAGAGATCTTTTCTAGCCAGTTGAAAAATTTTTTGTTTGTCTGCTTTGCACACCTTAAACCTCCATGATGTTTTGTGCTTAATAAAGCCCTTAGAGGATCAATAAATAATCCAACTGAGTATGTTGATCAATAACTATGTTAACTAGTGTTGAATAATTTGTTACTTGTTGGCTTATTGATGAGGTGGCCAAAATGATTGTATCCTAAAGCTTATTTAAGCTTTTCGGATTTTGTAAATGGGTGGAAGGATCTGTAATCCTATTAGGCAGGTCTCTTGGGTCATAAATGCTGTACAATTTATATTTGTGATATTTTTATAATACTTCAATTTTACTTATAAAAAAAATGATTGTATCCTAAAGCTTCATGTATTTTACGGTCATTGATATCTTATTTTTTTATGCCTGCGTTCTTTTTTATTCTTTTCAGTTTTGATCGTGATTGGAAGAAGATTGAAGCATTTGTTGGGTCAAAGACAGTTATTCAGGTAATTTTGAATGCTTAACG
>JAUPMG010172296.1:0-10567 GCA_031762675.1 Pachysandra terminalis
TTTATAATACCTATTTTACCCCTAAACTTTCATAAGCACTTAAATAAATGTATTTACCAAACGCTATTTTCTTCAACAGTTTATTGTTACTGTGGATAAATGCTCCCATTGAGCAACTTATCCAATGAGTGCTTATCCATAAGCACAAGCCAGACAAAATGCAGCCTTAGTTTGGTTTGGTTTGGTTTTACATTTGGTTCGGTTTTGGTTATTGAATCATAAAAAACTATCGGTTCAGTTTTAGGTTTAGGTCTTGGTTCAACCAAACCAATCAAACCCAGAACTTTAGTGAATATACCTTTAAACGAACCAAACCAATCAAAACCAGAACTTTAGTGTATATACCTCTAAACGAACCAAACCAAATCGATTGAAACCTAAATATTGTATCAACCCGGCCCAAAACAAACCAATATTGTAATTTTGGTTGGATTTAGGGTTTTTCGTTTTGACTTGGAACGGTTTTTTAGTTGGGAGGTTGGTTCTTAATTTGGTTCGGTTCGAATATAGGTTAACCTTCACTAACCTCAATTTGGTTTTGGGTTGATGTTGGTGATCGTCACCCTTAATAAACCCTTGTTTACACATGACAGTATCCTAGAATGAGTGTATAGGACTTTGAGTATTCCCAAAATACACTGAATTATTGCTAAATCAATTACTTGCCGCATTTTTGTTTTACACGTGCCAGCTGTCATAACGGCTGTACGCTGATTTGATTTTGAAAGGCAACTTTTGGAACGTGTCAGATATATCTGACCGTCCTTATCAGTTGAAAAAGGTAAAGTTTCTTGGAGAAGTTACCCCTAGGAGTGGCTCATTACCCTGAATCATTCCACGTGTCCAAAAGCTGAAGGTGTTGGCTAACTTTTAAGTTAACTGCATTCGAGACAAACGAAGTACCAATGATTTGAACTTTGAACAAAACAAATCATGACTCTTTCAGAAGGACAAGGACTATTGTTCCTCCGGTGTGCAGCCTTTTAAGCACTCGAAGGAAAGAAGAGTTCACTCTTCCTTCAGAGGACTTTATTTTACTCGAAGGACATAATTAGAGTCATGCTACCCCTAATATTCTTCTCAAATAGCTGAAGTTTCAAATAAAGTTTCGAAGTCACATATATTTATTCTCTAGAACAAAATTCGACTGACTTTTATTACATACCTTTACGTTTTAAAGGTATTTCACTTAAGGAAGGATCCTCGAAGGAATATATTCGAGGGAACTGTCTGCACTTTCTAACTTAGAAGTCGCTTTGGATCGTATCCATAGACTTCAAGGAACTATTTATTATGTTTTGTCTTAAAGGGATCACAAAAACAAGTATATGATGTCTTGCTAAGGCGGATTCGAAGGCAAAATTAAGGCTAACCACATCCAGATGGTGAATTCGAAAGAGGTATGTTCCCTCCTGCCAAAAGTGAATTCGAAGGAGGAATATTCCTTCTTCCTAAGGCGAATTCGAGGCTAACTACCTTGAGATGGTCAATTCGTTTAAAGGGCCTATCACCCTAAAAAAGACTAAGGATTTTGTCCTCGAAGGACACAGACTTGGGTTTGCTCCCTCGAATGCAGTCTTTTTTGCATCCGAGTTACCAACTGGGAAAGTCACTTTTATTCATTCTTATAAATTGACTTCGAGTCATATCTTGGGACTTTCACTTCTAGGAAGCAAATCTTCAGTGGAAAGGGCTTTAGAAGTTGAAAACATGCCATCTTCAGACGTATTTCCTGAAGATAGGTTTCCCATGGACTTTGAGAATGTCTTCTTAGTTCACCTCATAGGAATTCACATGTTTACTTCTGATTTCATTCAAGTAGAAGGCACTCGGATTGGTTACTGTAGCTATGAACCTTAAGAGATTTCAAAACAACATCCTCGTTATAGGGACGATTGATCTTGAAAACGAATTCCCTGATAAGACACTCATCCTCGAGTTCTCTACATAGGTAATTTGAGAATACATTGATCACCCCGTAAGTATTTAGTTGTTCTTGATTTCCTTGGAATGAAGATAGCCGCCAAAGGGAGTCCTCCTTCAAAATATACAAATTCCGTAAAGTACCTTATACATTGAAGTGTCCCCTAAAAAGGTTGATTGAGATGGATTCTCAGAATGAAAAACACATGTTAAAAATATCACATACTTATAATATCTGCTTTCTAACTTATCTATATGGGGTTTTGTCTTATCTGGAATGGAGGCAGGAATGGTGACGTTGCTCTTAGGATTTGTATGAAAGTAACACCCGTCTCTTAATCCGTGTTGCTCAAGTTCTAAAGCAACTAATCGCAGAGCAGATTTTTAAGGTTTGAAATGATTTGGTCTCTTTCTCTGGAAGTAACTTAGCCGTGTTGAAGAACATTCGTCCTTCAAGATATTATTCAGGACCACGTGTCACTCAGGATTTGCTTAGCACGTGAGGATCCCCCTCTCAGCACTTAGTCGAGTGACACTTGTCCTATGTGGAGTGGGAAGCTCCCTACAAATACCACAACCCATCCTCCATTGAAGAGGATCAGAGATCTGAGTTAAAGCTAGAAAACTCTAAAATCTGAAACCACGGTGAGTAAAAGCATTGAAAGAGAAAGAGAGTAATTTTCAAACTCCGAGGTTTTTATTGCTCTGTGATTACATTTTAACTACCCTTCTCAGTTATTGCAATATTCTCTTCCTTCTTGTCTCCTCTTTTTGTCTTCTCTACAAGTCAAAGTTGACAAGGAACGCTCTTGACAGAACGACTGCGCGACGGTTTAGGCTGTCTTGAGACAGACTTCCCTACATTTTTCTCTAGTAGACTAGTTGTAATTGGTTCCCATGTATTAGTTGTCATTGTTCTCTAATATACTTGGTCTGTTACAAATCTGTTATCACCAATGTCAACATAAACCAAACCAAATCAATTTGCACCGTTAGTACAATGTAAAGCAGAACTACCCAAGTGGCTCGTATGGGTTGCTTTGTCTATGTTATAGGTTCAAGTGGCTTGTCTCGGTTTTCCGGTTCACATCCATGCAGACCAGTTTAGATGCTTTGTATCAAATTTTCCTACAGAGTGTCAGCCGGATAATAATTATTTTAGCCACCTGAACTGTAGTTATGGGACGCGAATCCTCTGGTATGAACACACCTGTTAGGGGGCGTATTATGTGAAATAAAAACGAGGGCAAAATTATAATTTTGTTCTCCTACAGCAAATCAGGTGAGGGCTCTCGTGTTTGTTTCACATAACACACCCCATAACATGCATGTTCATAACAGATGATCGGCTCTCATAGCCATGGACCCTCTCTGCCAATTCGGCTTCAACGTGGGAAGTAGAATAGGTTAGGCAAGCTTGAGAACTAGGGAAGTTGATCCACTGTTAGCAAGCTAACAGGAATTTTAAGAAGTACTTTTAGATTATCATTATCCTGTTAGCTTGCTAAACAAGGTGACATGTGTCCTAAAATGGGTCCCAGCAAGAAAATTGACCTGCTATTTTAAAAACCCTAAGAAAGGGTGATCCCCATAAGCCCACCACTTTAACCGGTTGCTACCTTAACAGGTTAAAGTGGTGGGCCTCCCGTGACGCATGTTATCTTGTTAGTAAGCTAATAAGGAGGGATTACCCTGTTAGTTTGTTAACAGAGAATCCGCTCCCAACTACTAGACCATTTTAATGCAATCAATGACGGACGCGGGTCTTCTGTGTTGAATCCCGTGTGTCGAGGTGTGTGCTGTGAAACAAATCGAAGGGCACGGGCAATTTTGGCCCTTCGATTTGTTTCACAGCACACACCTCGGCATAGGGAATTCAGCACAGAAGATCTTCGTTCATCAATGACAACCCTTGAAAGACTTAGCAGAAGAGTCAAAGTCATCTGAAGCTTAGAAGCACATAACAATAGTTCAAAATCTTGAATTGGTACTACAAATAGAGACTGATCACGTACCCAGCTTCTCCATCTCTGCATTTTTCTACACATTCTTATGGCTTCTTCATTCTTCACAAAACGTTGTCTATAGATTCCCATATTTTTCTCCACCACTGCCTCACAATTCTCCATCACCTCTAAATCTGGCGCCACCCCATGATGCCGCCACCACCGTTCGAATTTGTGGTACCATTCTTGAAGAGCGCTGCTCGCGTAACCATTCTCGTCTCTGTATCGTTTAAGCATTCTCTGCAACGAAATGCCGGTGGGACCTAAGCTTACAGTATTAGAAAATGATTTTGTTAGTTCTACTTGAAACCAAAACCTGTAAAAAAGTTTGAAACAAATTCCAAACCATGATAACAAGACACCAATTGTAAGGCTCACGATGGATTAAGAGCTGATCCAGAGAATATGATCTTACGCGATTAATGACACACTTTATATAAAAACAAGATCATATATGCTTTCTGTACAGCAAACATTGTAAGGTAACCCACAAATAACTAATGGGTACCAATGAATTTAATGGCACCGATATCATGTAAAAATCACGTTTATAATGTTATATACGTGCATGCTAACTACTTTAAGTAGAGTAGTTGATACTGTTAATTAATTCATGAGGGATACTATAAAGTTATTTTTGAGTGCAGATAAGGTGCGGGTGGCCTTGTGGTGGTGGTGGATATAAGTGGCATCTTATTGGCCCATAAGTGGCATCCTATTGGCCCATGTCACCCAACTTCATATATACACGAAAAAAGAAACTGTTTTAGATTTTTTTTCTTTTTTTCACATGTCTAATGGATCAATAAAGTGCCGCCCGCATTTGATGAGAGCATTTCGTCTGTTTTGAGTTGGCTGTTCCATCAGCTGTTCCAACAGTTGATGGATGCCACGTCAGCCATTTCGAGGGGTCTCCTTGGAATTTCGAACATTTCAAAAGGTCTCTTTCAAAATGTTCGAATTTCGAAAGGCTTGTTTCGAGCTGACGTGGCCGTCCATCAGCTGTTGGAACAGCTGTTTGATCCGTTATTTTTGAGTCTGGATATACTATACAGATAGCATAGAGAATTTGCTGTAGTTTGGATGCGACACATACATATAAGCAAAATCACAAAAGAATAACTCTAAGTTAATGCCCCACGGATTGGACGGGATATGAGATTCAATGCAGTCTGGTCAGAGGGAATGCTCGAATTGGCTAAAAAAAAAACGAACCAAGTTGCATCCTATGAGGAGGCTGATCCGATCCAATCCATTCCAACTGATGGTCACTAAAATATACTCACCCCACCACAAATCATGCAAAAAACGAACCAACCGACCATCTCCAATACAAAAACGGACATGACACGCAAAAAGATAAAATATGGAGGAGACCCCTTTTCAGATACTGGAACTGAAGCATCTAGCAGACGAATTACTGTCCCAGTTGTCTTCTGTTGGTTCAAATAGCATAAGATCAATCGATCGGGCCTCGAGTTTCCATCTGATAGCATCTTTGCAATAGCATCTCATTTTAGGGTAAGACTGAACCAAACCTATTACCAAGGGAGATTTAAGAATTTGGTGGTCCTAAATGCAATTATTTCATAATCAACAATCTCTTTTGTAAAATTTAAAACAAACATAGTGTTTATTTTGCAGAATATTTAGTTTTGAGTGATATTTAAGGTGGTTGGACCCAAATATCCTCTAAAATTTTGATTTCCATGATGGCTCCAAACGAAATCAATATTTTAAGGGGGCATTTGGGTCCGGTCACCTGAAATATCATTCAAAATTAAATATTTTACAAAATAAATATTATATTTTAAAGTTTACAAAAGAGATCCTTAATTATTAAATAATTATATTTAGAGCCACCAAACTTTAAATTTCTTGCAGAATATTGGGTTACCCATTTGACCTGCTCCATTACTATCTCCAAATTAGAGGTAGCAATGGGCCGGGTGACCTGCCCGGCCCGATCAGCTCTATGTTTGGGCAATGGTTAGTAGTCTGTAAGGTCGGGTTGGACTGAAATTTAAGGCTCGATCAATTTTTTAAATCAAATTTGAGTTTATATTAATTACCTTGACAGTAGTTGACCTTGTCTAGCATGAGATTGTTGAGTAACATAATCTTGTGATTGTAGCTTAGCGGTGAAAAGTTCAAATTCTACTTGTGCAAACCTAGGTTCGAATCCTAACAACAACAAAGTAATAATAATTTTGTCCTATTTGAACCGACATGAGTGGATTCGAATTTGACAAACGATATTATAAACGGACCTGGACAAACACTGTTTAACCCAAAGCTCAGACCGAGTCAGATTGGAACCAACAAAATTACTCTTATACGTAGATTATGGCCGCCTGAGACGTTACATCTCAACCATGTGAGGGTGTTTCTGGTTTCCGGATCTAAGAGAGAGACTCGTGAGTCTATCTCATGACGTGAGGGGATGTTACCAGTTTCCGGGTGTAAGAGAGACTCGTGAGTCTCTCTCATGACGTGAGGGTTTCCGGGTCTAAGAGAGAGACTCGTGAGTCTATATCATGACGTGAGGGGATGGTCCAGTGCAGTCTATTTCTACAGAGAAAACAACTCTCTTTGAGAGAGAGATGGCTAAGAAAAAAATACTCGAAGGGCAGTGGTGGTGGGTCCGGCGAACTACTGTAAATAGTATCGTCACTGTGGGACGGTGCAGGCGGGAGCACGCGCGCCACCATCTGAAGGGTGTGATGGACCCCATTGCATGCCTGATGCTCTCATATCGCTTTCACATAATGACAAAAGAGGACAAAAGATGCCGGAAAATTACCGACATGCTTTTAGTCCACCAAAGCTTGTTTGCCGTTTAGCCCCGTCGATGATCCTCTGCTTCTATGCTTCGCTTTGACCCTCTTATTCGAGTCATACTCAAATTCCCAAGTTACCCTCTCAGTAACTTGGCTAAGAGCATCAGACAAGGTCAATTTCACGTGACATAAAGGTCTATTCTATCAGTCACCAGATTAACCCTTTAGGTTTGTTTTACATGAAAGAAAAAGGGGTAATTTTACTTATATCTCCTCACATTTTTTGGACTGCGGATATATCTCTTACATTTTTTTGATATTTTATAATTATCCCTCAATCAGTAATGTCAGGTGAATGGTGTTAACAAAGCACATTAATTAATTTTTATAATTCTATTTTATTTTAAAAATTAAATTTAAATAAAATTATCCTTCTATCATTTTCATTTTTAGGATGTTTTTTCATAAAAGATTTTTTTATTATTATTTTTAACTATCTTAGTTCAAGAGTAATATAGTTCATTTTCCTTCCTCTATAAGAACAAATGTGAATTATGTACCTATTATAATACCTTGTTCAAAATAAATAAGTTGTTTGGTTTGAAGAAAAATGTAATTGGTAATACGGATAACTTATATAGGTTGATAAACAAACTCATAAAAATTTTCTTAAAATTTAGGGATAAAATTATCATTTTCAGAAAGTTTAGTTTTGTGCTCATGAGGGTTAGAAGTATCATTTTCGAAGTATCATTAATGTTTAGAAACCACTTCTCGGATAAGTGGTAAGAAGAAGTTGCTATCTTCTTTTACTGCTTATGAGTAGAAACCTACTCATTTGTCGTTACCAAACACACTTATAGGTTAAAAAAAAAAGCACTTTATAAGTTATAAGCTCTAATTAACACTTAATTAAGCAGTGCCAAACGCAATCTTAATTTTGAAGAAAACATGAATAAGCACTTATATTTTAGAGATGTTTTAAGTTGCGTTTGACACTGCTTAATCAAGCGTTTTCTTTACTATTAGCTTATTAATGTATTTTTTTTAGTCATAAGTACATTTTTTAATTCAACTGATAAAGTTCTTAATTACCTATAAGCATTAATGGGAAATAGAGGAGTTGCTAAAACACTTCTCCTTATCAACTGTCACTTACTTGAAAAGTTGTTTCCTAGTCAATAGCAAAGTTTTGAAAATTACAACTTTAACTCCAAATATATTAGTAAAACTTCAAAAAGGATATTTTTACTCTCAATCTTGAAGATAATTTCTATTATTTTGTCTTGAATGCAATACACTTAACTCTATATTTACCAAACATTCTCTTTTTTGAATATATATATAAGCAATTTTTTTGTTGCTTGTGGAGAAGTGTTCCCATTGAGTCAGTTATCTAAAAGTACTTGCTTAGAAGCACAAGCATGGCCAAATATAGCTTTAGGCTATTTTTGTCTTTGCTTAATTAAGTACTTATTTTTACTTTTGATTCAATAAAGCATAATTTTAAGTTAAAAGTATGTTTGATAACTTCAAACGAGTAAACTCTTACACATAAACAATAAAGGAAGATTGTCCATAAAGAGAAGTTACTGAGAACAACCTTTTGTCCTAGACCTTATTAAAACTACGAAAATAATATTTAACTCCCGACTATATTAGTAGAACTTTGTAAAGTGACAATTTTTTCCTCTCAAACTTTAAGAAAATAATTCTTATCATTTTGCTTTTGAGCAAGCACATAACTACCATATTTACCAAATATCACATTTTTATAAATAAATAACTCATAATGTTCCTAATAAGTCAATTATCCAAAAGCATATAAACATGCCAAATGCCACCCCACCTTAGTCACTTTTTTTTGATATTTCAAATTACTTTCTACTTTATATATAATTATTAAAATACCCTTTTTATTAGATGTTCTTACTCAAGATTGAGACTTCAAATCCTCCATAATAAACAATGGGCTTTTTAATGTGAGGTATATGCACAATTCTACATTAATGTTTTAGTGAGTTGAAAATTTCTATGTAAGGTCAGACCTTATTTGTTAAAAATTTTTAACGTTGAGTGATTTTTTCTGTAGCTAGAGAGAAAATTACCCAAAATACCCTTCTTTTATTGCTTTTCTTCTACTGACGCACTAATGAGCTTTTTTAAAATTATATTTATGCCCCATCTTTTTCTCAAATCGAATTCATCTGCTGAAAACCCATTTCCTCTTACCATTTTCCGATGATCACGTCTTCTTCAACGTATATGTTTAAAACCCCCTTTATTCCTCTACCATTTTTCGGTGGATCACGTCTCCGTTTTGTATCTTCGAAAACTTTAAAACCCCCTTTATTCCTCTACCATTTTTCGGTGGATCACATCTCCGTTTTGTATCTTCGAAAACCCCTTCATCCTCTACCATTTTTCGGTTGATCACTTGTCTGTTTTGTATCTCTTGAAAATCCCTTTCATCCGTTAACCTATTCTGGTTGTTCACGTTTTCTCCAACAGACCATTTTGAAGGAAGACAACTTCATCCGTTAAAAGCAATAATCTACTCTTTTCTTTGTTTTCCTTTTCTCATAATTTCATAGTTAAATCAGAAAATTTGTTGTCACTGAGATTTAAAAACATAATAATAAAAAAAAATTGTTCTCATAGAGATTGAAGAGTTCTTTAAAACAAAATACTAGTTCATCTGGACGAGCACACTAAGGCTGCGTTTGGTCTGGCTTCTATAAGTACTTAATTTCAGCTTATAGCTTATATAAGCACTTTTTAAAATTAAATATGTGTATATTAGTGCTTATAAGTAAGTGCTTACCCATAAGCAGTAGAGGAAGGCTATCCATGAGGAGAAGCTACAGAGAGCAGCTTCTCCCAAGCTCTTATCCGTTAAGCTATTTCACAATTTTAGTAATATTTTCAAAATACCTATTTTACCCCTAAACTTTTATAAGCATTTAAATAAATGTTATTTATAAACTTTAATAATATTTTTATAATACCTATTTTACCCCTAAACTTTCACAAGCACTTAAATAAATGTATTTACCAAACGCTATTCTCTGCAAATAAGCAGTTTATTGTTGTTGTGAATAAGTGCTCCCATTGAGCAACTTATCCAATAAATACTTATCCATAAGCACAAGCCGAACCAAACACAGCCTAAACAATCTATCACATATAGAGTTGCAGTCTCTTACCAGCAATGTTCCAAATCAGAGAATTTAAACTCCTACAAGTTTAAATATATCAGTATTAGTTGTGGATCTCTTTAACTCAATTCTAATAGTTTCAAACCAAAACAAATGCACATGACGCCATCAATGCACCAGTCTTGTTTAGTTTTCTTTTCCCCAATTAAAGTCCCTTGCTGCAACAAGCACTTTAGCTACAGTTATTAATATAACCAGCGTACAATATTTTTTGTTAGATTTGGTTTTAACAATTAATCTAATTGTTGTAAATTATTAGATTAATTGAGATTATCTAAAGCATAATAAAATAAACAACATAGACAATTTTTACGAAGTTCAGTTTCACCCTACTCCTCGGGGCCATGCCCAGATATTGAACAATCCACTTAGATCAAAAGATTACAAACACCAATCGGAACTTATACAAAATAAAGACTCTCTCTTAATTTCTGTCGCCGCTGTGTTGAATAATCTTCTGGACTTGTTCAACGAGCACAACTCGTCTTTATTGTTTGCATAGATGAACTCCCTTCATTCTGCAAACTGTCTTCTCCCGAAGACACTCAGTTCTTCTCCCGAAGAACTGAAACCTTGAACAACTCAAGAATGATGAACTTGAACTCTGAGAAGTTACTAGACTCGCATCTGTCCAGATCTT
>JAUPMG010172307.1:548-10567 GCA_031762675.1 Pachysandra terminalis
CCGCCCCCCCCCCCCCCCCCCCCCAAAAAAAAAACAAAAAATCTCTCCTTCAACCTTTGACATGTAGATGATAGTTTTATCTATTATAAAATGTCTGATTCTTGTTTTCTAAAATCTTAATTTACCTGCTAAGCTGTTATACTAGTAAATTTTGTTGGAGAAAGTGGATAGCTATTATCATAGTTGGAATGGATTTGTGGAGTTCATATCCAGCCTGCGGGAGATAAGTTGATAACCAAGTCCATGGAGCTTCCTGCCTAAAAGGGCTATAAATTGAACCAACTTCTCTTTATCTCGGTTAAGATCGGAAGTGATTTTTCAAGTCAGAGGACATCAAAGGGTGTTGTTTCAACTACTTGTTTAGTGGCCTTACATATCTTTAGGAGGAACCCTGTTTGATGAGTTCAACTTTATGGTATATATATCCTGTTGCTTCCTTCCTATAAATGTCGTGTTTCTCGTTTCTTATTACTGTTTGATCTCACCTTTGTGGAGATTGTTTTTGAACGTTGTGACTCAAATCTAACATGTCATTACTGAGAGACCGTAATTTTTTTGCCTAAAGGACGCAAACAACAAGTGCAAAATCATAAGCTTTTGGTAATTAGGTCAATTACATAAATGTCGTGCTCTCGTTTGTTATTGTCTTGTTGCATCTCACCTTTGTGATGGTTTTTGTTGGACCTTGTGACTCAAGCCATCCATTTCATTACTGCAATATGTAAAGTTTTGGTCGAAAATTTGATCATCAAAAGAACGCAAACAACCAATTCAAAGTCATAAGCTTGTGGTACCTAGTCAATTTCGTAACACATAATGTGTTAAACTATTGGTTTATAACTGTGAACTTCTTTATGGGTTGCACTTTGAATTCCACGAAGCCTATACTTTTAGCCAAGCTTTTGCCTAGGTCAATTACTGACAATCTTGTATCAAACTGTACTTCATCTAACTTCCCACCCAGGAAGGCTTGCCTGCATGATATTCTTCTTCTTCTTGTTCTATGGTTTCCACTTGAATTTGGCAATCTGTTTTCTCAGTATACCTCTTCCCTTCCCGTCTCTCATCTGTATCTTGTCATTCTTCTGTTTCTGAACCTAATTTTCCCTTTTTCTTCTCAAGAATGTTGAACCACTAAAATGTCAAACGAAATATACGAAGTTTAAACCATACAATTGAGTTTTAACCTCTACTTTGCGACGGATCCTAATTTACTTATTGGATGTGGTGTAAGCCTCAAGCATGGGTCAAGCCTCAAGGCGTGATTCGTAAGCTTCATGAGAGCCTTCTACTTAAAGCAGTATTTTGAACCTCAAAGTAAAGCTTTACGGCGCTCTTATTGAGCCTAGATTTTGAGGAAAGCCTCGAGGCATAACCTGTTTAAAATACCTTTTGTTTCTATCAATTCATAATATAAGTCAAGGAGCTTTAGATAAGAATCAACCTGCAAAGTCCTTGTATCTTAACTTCTTAGGGACGTATTTGCTTCTTTTAGTATAGTTGGATTGATAAAGGCATTAGAATAACACACAAAACATGCTCAATTTCACATAAATAAATAATCTAAAAAACTCATGACATTTATTTCAACAATATCTTCTATACAACAGTCTCCCTCGTGAGGACTAGTCATGAGAAACACCCTCCATGCATGACTGTTCTAACATCTCTATACAAGCTGATTTATTTATTTATTTTACATAAGAATCTAATACATAACCGAAGCAACACAAGACATCGTATGAATCATAATGTGTAATGAAATTGCATGTGATCGAACTACAAGCTGTCCATGGGAGATCCCCAAGCAACTACTTTTTCTTTCTATCTCCATAGAACCATAGCCATGGACATAACAGAGATAAGCAACCAATTGAAGCTCCCTGGCAGAACTGAGTTACCTGAAAGAGAGTGAGGGAAAGCAAGGAGAGAAAAACCAAGTTGAGCATGTTTCTTAACTAATAAAAGAGGTCTTAGGTTAGACCCAAAAAAGGAAAACAAAAATTATGTGGAATGGGGGCTATTTGCATGGCTAATCTCACCTTTGTTTTTACCATTTGCAGGTAAATTTGGTGATGAATCAGACGATGATGTATTAGACACCGAGATCCCGAGACTGGCGCAATCAACTCCAAGGGTACCTTATAATCATAACAAAGCTAATATCAGTACTTTTCCTCCAAGGCATGGCTTGGGTACATCAAGTATGCTACTTTAATCTTTAACACTATGAAATATTAAGGCTTTAGATTACCATCATATGTTAACTTTCCGTTTTTTTTTTTTCTTGATTTACAAATTTGATTAAAGTTTAGTGTTCTTACAGTCACTGAAACAGGGGAAGGTGGTGACGTTTAGAAGATTACTGTAACCCTCATCGCATTCACATTTGTGTTTAAGTTTTGATGTCCTGTTGCATGAGCCTTCTCCACAATATACCCAGTTGCAAGCTAGAAAAAAGAAAAAAAAAAAAAGAGAGAGAGAGAGAAAGCAAAAACAAGCATAAGTAATAGTGAAGGAAATCCATAAGATGGACAGTGATTATGAGGATGAAGATGGTAATTACGATCGAAAAATGATTCATTGACTGGATTATCTCTTTCTGGAGCAGGAGCTGAGCCTTTTGTGCAGGAATAGTCAAGTGTACCTAAAAAAAAAGAAAGCATTGAAACAATGTCAGCAGTGGTCATTAATCAGAAGAAAATCAATTCTAACCAAACCAACAGAAAATTTGTCTGTCCTATGGTCCATTTAAAATTTGATTCTTTGATTGTGGATAGTCATGGCTTGTGCAGATTGAATATTTGAACAACATTTTTTTTACTCTTAAAATATTGTTCTTTGAGTACGTATAGAATAAAAGAAAATTAAAATATTAGGACCTAGTGTTTACTTAGAAACAATAATAGCAAATCAAATATTTGACTGTGTCGATGTGTCTATTTTAAGAAATTTGGACACGTCTTATGGTCTTACTTGTATACGAAACCAACAAGATAATCATGTGATTAGTATGCATTACCAACAATTTAAACTGATGCTCTGATACACTTTGTCTAATTATAAATGTTGATCCACTATTAATTTTATTTCAAGATCTTGCTAATATGTGCAGGAAGAGGGAGGACATATGGGTAATTTTCCTTCATTTAAGTACTATTTCTGTCTTCTTGTTGTATGTACAACATATACACCAAACCCAGAGTTGGTTCCCTCTGCTACATTTCAAGATCTGTACTCAAAGTCACAAGTCCAAACTTAACTAATCTTTCAAGGACCTAACCCCAAAAAATTGAGATTTAGGTAACATGTCCCTATCATTCAAGGCCTCCTATTACTGATACTAACTAACATAGAACCTAAAAATGACAATATACCCTCATCATAAATCACAAAGCTAGAACTGTAGTAAACCAGTGATGACACAAGGAACACTTTAGAACAATTCATCAAAGACAGAAACCAGATTCAAATTAGGAAAGAGAGAACTCATTAACAGTTGCATATCATTACAGAAAAAACAGTTCTGTTTCAGGATTATGAGAAAGATAAAACAGAGAACTCTGGAACAAACTCATTAGCACATAAGGGTAGAAGAAGAAACTTACAATTGGGGATCACACAAGGTAGAAACTTGAGATCATCGTCGTCATGGTGACGGGTTTGTTTCCACCCAGGTTGGCATTCACAGATGTAACCCAAAGGGTATTTAATGGAAGTCTTGCAACTTCCCTTTCCACACATAACTTCTTTGCATATATCGTCTGTACATGTAAATCAAAGAAGACCCAGTTGAGAAAAAGCCATCAAAGACAAAACCCTGTTGAGAAAAATCTCAAAACTAACGAAATCATCAAAACCCAGAAAAAAAAAAAGAAAGGAGAATTATAAAGAACACGAGAAAATTTTTTAAGTACGCAAGATGGGAGACAGAGGAGGTGATAGAAAATCGCTTATAGCACTAGTAGGTTGCAGAACAAGAAGGATTGCAACAACAGCAAGGATAGTGGTTGAAGCCATTTCTCAGAGAGAGAGAGAGAGAAGAGGTGAAGGAAAACTGAAAATTAGATGAAGAGATGATCCTCTATTTAATGCAGGTGCTTGAACAGTTGAAGAGTTTAAAACTTGGGATTTTGTGGAACCCTCGATCGTTACAGGTAAGGAAGAACCTGGGATAGATTTTTTTTTTGTTTCACAAAATCAACCTTCTCCTCTTCAGATCATCAAGGACAAAATTTTCTTTTTGTTGAAGGAAACAAAAGCGGTTTGTTCTTGATAATCGGTGGGACCCACAACACATAACCAGATCATGTGATTCTATCTGATCTCTCGCATACATGATGGACTTTATCTCTGTGTAAAATGTCAACACAGTATGTGAAAACTGATAAGGGTTCATCTTGATTGGTCCAACACTCCAAAGTCGTCTGACCGTGGCATCATCTTGGACGTGGATCTTATTGACCTCAATATCAAAGTGGTCCACTTTTAATGTTTATGATGAGTCTTTACCGCGTAATGCAATTTCGAAGCACCGCCACTTCAAACAAACACGTTTTGAGACGAAGAATGTTTAACTAGTTTTTAATGATAAAGTCTCCTTTTAGAATCTTCATTTAAATCATACTTTTTTTAATGGGTTCATTCATAGCTCACAGTTGCTAAGCATTGTCCTTGTAGCTTCTCATTTAACAAGGTCGGTGAAAGCCAGGAAAAGAAGATGAGATTTTATCAATGCCTCTGAGATTTAACAAGGTCTGTGGTATGTGTTTGCCTCGATTTTTTGTATTATTCCACGTATGTGATGTTCCTGTACGGGGGAGTGTTGAACCATTTGATATACATTGCTTTGTGCCTTTCTCTAAAAGCTTGAGCTTTTAAAATAATTGATGTGTTGAATCATTTGATAGACATTGTTGTGCCTTTCTCTTTCTCTAACAGCTTGAAAAGAAAATTTGTTAAGGACAAGAAGGGCTAATGAAGTGTGAATTGATATGTTTTCCACCATATTCCATCAACAAATCATGGATTTTCTTCTTAGCTTTCGCCATTTTAGTTAGTCTCTGCAAGGATTTCATTCCAAAGAGATGCTGTTCACACAATTGAGTTAGGTTTGCTGCAAGTTCAGTTGTTATTTGTATGTCTTTGATAGAAGACAAAGGAACCAACTCTAGTAATCCCACACTGTTAACAATCAAGATCCAAACAAAGGCAAGAAATGGAGAAGTGTCATGCTCAATTAAGGACAAAAACGAAACCCAAGCCAAGATCAAAATGAATTCATTTCCAATAAGACAAGCCAAGAGTAGCCAAATTTTATATCCAAATTGTGATAGGCATACAAGTCCATTAGTTCCTCAAAACCTTTGTATTGGAAATACTAGGAAGCAAGTAAAATTTATGTAGCAGCATTTCTTTTTAACATATGGGTGAATGAAACTTTTTTATTTATTTTTTTGACGTGGAACTCCTAGTAGGGATAGGGTAAACCCCGGATACATGACCCCACCCATAAGAACCATATATTAGGTAAGCCCCGGGACTTGAACTTGGGACCTCCAATTCCTAAGCGGGAGAGCTTGCCAATTGTGCTAACCAACATATTAAGAACAAAACAAAGGCCTAGAGAACCAAAACCATATGCATCCACTTTTAGTAAACCCATACTTGGAAATTAGAAATCCACATCCCCTGTCCTGAAGATGGACTATCCCAGATTAGGTAACCTCATCAGCAGCATTGGTGAGAGATCTTAATATGAACAAAAGCTGCTGCTTCAAAATGCTTCTTATGTCATTCAAAGAACCCACAATTTTTCTTCATGGAAATTTCGAAAGAGATTGAAGTAGTAATTTTCTGGTATGGAGTTAGTTCAAACCCTGACAAGTATTGAAGACAACATGAGGGCCAATCAATTGGGAAATGGTAATACATTGCTATTTAATAGTTCTTGAAGATGTTTATTACACATCTGTTACCATTCATGGCTTCTCAAAAAAAAAAAAAAAATTGAAGGCAATTGAGAGCTTATTACATTGACTATGAAGAAGGTATACAATCAAGTAATACATATATAATAGATCTCTGAGTTGTTAAGAGTAATAATATCAGGAAAGAACAAGAGTTCTACAGTAAGGGCAATGTGAGTGAGAATTAAGCCATGGAAGTAGGCATTCTGAGTGGTATCTGTGGGAACAGGGAAGCTTCATAACCTGTTGCTGAGCCCTTAACTCATCTAAACAAACAGCACAAACTTCCCTCTCTGAGCTTGAAACTGTGAACCCAACATCATTGGATCCTTCTCTATCTTTATTAGTAGGTCGCTTTTGTTTACTCCATCTGTCATTACAAGAGTGCATCGTTCGTTTATGTCCAAGGCCGATTTTTTACCACGTGGCAAAAAAACATAGAACGAACAAATGTTTTAAAAAAAAAATTTAATTCGTTTAGTACGCTACGAAGAAGAAGAAAGAACCTGGAATTGAAGCCGCCGAGTTTCTCCTTGAGTCTTCTGCGGGCTCTGAGAACGGCGTCGTCCATGGTCCTAGATGGATCGAGTCGGTCCCGGAGAGATGGCTCGCCAGGATCAGAGTCGTAACGGTGACGGTGATTTTGATGGTGATGAGTTCTTCTCCGGCGAGCCAGCTCCACCCCAGGAAGCATTCCGGCCATGCTTCTTTCTTCTCAGAATTTCACCCCAATTCGGAGATGTATTCTTTTTCTTCTTTCTTAGTCTACTCTCCTTCACTTTTCGTTTGGTTTTAACTGGTGGGTGTACTGCGCGCTAATTACCATTTACCCCTATGTTTTAACAAAAATTTAGGAAGTACCCCCTTGCAGTGGCAATCTGGGAGATATGGGAGAGATTTGAGGTAATGAAGTAGATATAGTGGGTGGGTGATGAAGGAAACTTCGCTTTACCTCCTCCAAATCAGAAATGACGTGGAAGCAAATACTGCGAATGAGGAGAATATGAAAATTCCTGGAAAAGAATTTCTGTGATTACGTGGAATATGTAAGATCCTCACGAGGGCCACGGTCTAGATTTACTCCCTCAATAGTCCGAGCCAAGCGCTATATTTTTCAGTAATGTTTGGTTATATTTCGTTATACCGGTGATTAGATGGTCTAATTAATCTCAATAAATACGTGGCGTTATTCTGAGCGCGTGCGTACATGTTTACTAGGTGTATCCACATACACTGAATCATCCAATAAATCATTATCTATTATATAGCCGCTTTTCACATGTCAGTAGTCAACAGCAGCTGCACGTTAATTAGACCGTTTGATAAAAATGTGATATTTGATTCGGCTCAGAGATATTTGACCGTCCTTATCATAAAAAATAAAAGCTTCTTTAAGAAGCAGCATTTTAAAAAATAACTTATGGGGAAACGCCACGTGTCCAAAACCTAACAGACACAGACTAACTACCTTCGAAGTGACAGAAGGAATAAAGATTTATAATTTCCCTCGAAATAATCGAATGATTATGGATTTCTCCATTCCTTCTAAATGACATTATCCATCTCGAATGATAGATACATGGGTATACTACCCCTAATGGACTCCACAAACGTATAAAACTTCAAATAAAACCTCGAAGTCACATCTATTCATTTTCAAGAAGAGACTTCGAGTGATTTTGTTTCCTTATTTTATATTTCAAAGGTAATTCTCTTTAAGAGAGATCTTCGATGATATTTTTTATGCCTTCTAACTTAGAAGTCGCCCTCGGATCATATCTATAGACTACGAATGACTATATATTATATTTTTTTTTTGAAAGAACTGCGAAGAGGTATACTTCCTCCTACTGAAGTTTAACTCAAAAGTCAACAACCTCCAGATGGTGAACTCGAATGAGGTATATTTCCTCATATTAAAGTGAACTCGAAGGCTAACCACCTCCAGATGGTGAACTCGAAGGCTAACCACCTCGAGATGGTAAATTCGTCAAAGGTTAGCCACTTTCGAAAAGACTAAGGATTTTGTCCCCTTCGAAGGACAAAGATATGAGTTACCACTCTCGAATGCACTCTTAAATGCATTAAAACTACAAAGTAGAGTTCGAAGTCACTCTTATTCATTCTTAAGAATTGACTTCGAATAATATTTTGGATAAATTACTTTGACTTCTAAAACAAATCCCTAGTAGAAAGAGCTTCAAAAGTCAAATTCACACCATCTCCAGAAAGTAGTTCTTAAAGATGGTCCCCTACGTACTTTGAGAGACTTTCTCCCACTTTAGTTTAAAGCAGCTTGCAAGGGAACATATTTACTTCTGATCTCATTAAAGTTGATGGCACTCGGATTGGTTACTGGAACTATAGACCTTGAAGGATTCCAAGATAAGCTCTTCTTTATAGGGACTATTGATCATGAAAACGAGTTCCCTGCTGAAAAACTCGACTTCGAGTTCTTTATATAGGTAACTCGAGAATACATTGGTTACCTTGTAAATATACAAAGTTATTTTTGACCCCCTTCGAAGGAAAATGGCCGCCAAAGGGAGTTTCCTCGATACAAAGTCCAGAAAGGTATTTATGACATTGAGTGGTTCATTTACTTTAAAGTTGATTGAGATAGATTCCTCAAAATGAACAACACGCGATAAAACCTCAGCTACTTAAAATATCTATTGTCTAACTTATCTAAAGAGAGTTTTGTCTTATCTAGAATGACAGCAAAAATGGAAACGTTGCTTTAGATTTTTATGCATGTAACACGTGTCATTTGATTTGTATTCTTCCAGATCTAAAACAACCTATCACAGAACAAGTTTTAAAGTTTGAGTGACTCATCCTACTTTCTGGAAATAACTTAGGCGTGTTAAAATACACGTGACATTTAAGATATGTTTTAATGTATGGGGATATTTTAAAGTACCACTCTGGACATTTGATTGAGTGACATTTGTCCTAATTTGAGAAGATAATTTTTCTATAAATAACAGAATATATCCTCCATTAAAGGCCAATATGAAAATCTGAAAATTCAAGAGGTAGAAGACAACAGTGAGCAAAGATAATGAAAGAGAAAATGAAGAGTCAGTCATATACATGTGTATTTTTCAATAAATGTCGTAGACTTCGAGTCACTCGAATTTTGAGGTTTTCTTGTTTTAAGATATGTATTCTAACTGACTTATCAGCTATTTCAATATTCCTATTCAATATTCATTTCGCTTGTCTCTTCTCTTTGTCTTATTCACATGTCATATTTAAGAAGGAAAAGTCTAGATAGAACGGCTACGCGATGATTTAGGCTATCTTAAAACAGACTTTTTACACTTATTTCTCTAAAAGTGTGATAGTATTGATTATTTTTATTATTTGTTAAAGATATTTTTAATATATTGTCCATTACAAAACCGAAATCACCAATATCTAGATTGTTATGCTTAATGAAAGCTAAGAAAGAAGATACAGAAATTGATTAATCTTCTCTCTTACCTACCAAAAACCACCCACATGCACATATCTGGCGATGAAGAGTTTTATACCCTAGCCCATGTGGTAGTCAATTGGACAATGTTATCTTTGAATCCTTCTTATACGAAGGGTAAAAGAAAAAAGAAAAATCCCTTCTTGTATAAAAAAATAAAAACTAACAAAATGGCTTGACATCAAAAGCTGATCTAATCATCGTTACTAATAAAAACTTGGCCAGGCTCTGTTTGGAAACCAAGAAAATGCAAAAAGTATTGTGAGAAAGGAAGAAGTATTAAACAATGTGAAAGGAGTGAAAATAACTTTCCTGCAAAAAATTGACACGATTAGTCATGAAAATCATGTAATTTATGTAATTGTGAATGTGATTAACATGAAAGTCATAAAAATCTTAAACATAATTTCAAATTCTGCCTTTATATCATAAGTCATATTTATGTTGTGTCAAACCAACTTCGGTTTGATTTGGTTTGGATTTCAAGATTTTGGTTTTAAAATTATAAAATCAAATTAAATCGGTTTGCTCTGGGTTGAAACCTCAATTAAACCAAACCAAATCGAAAA
>JAUPMG010172318.1:0-10567 GCA_031762675.1 Pachysandra terminalis
CTACTTTGAAGCAAAGTGCCTTTGTGATGTACATTCATCTTGGATGTTAGTTATTCTTATTTTGGATGGCTTCGTCTATGCTGTTCATTTTAGTAAATATAAGATGGCAATGATCCCCATTATGGGAAGATATATTTGCTTTATGAATTCCAATTACCTGCAGTTGTACAATCCAAATTAAATTGTAAAATCTTAGGAGAGTAGATTTGGTTCAAGGTGGAACTTAATTCTTAATTCCATTTTCATGAGATCTGGTAAAAATAAAAACATAAAAAAAATAGAAATAAATGACAAAGTAGAATGTATGACTGTCATCAATCAGTTATCCCTAAATCATCCAAAATATGTTATAAAATACTATGTTATGGTCCTTATAAATATTAGTAGAGTGTTCCATTACCATATAAATGAATAGTGTAGCCATGCCTATCTGTGAATATTTCAATCCCAGCTGGTCCCCGGTTCCCAGGTGATGATCCATCAAAATTTAATATGATGAGGTCATCCCTCTTAGATCCTTCAATGAGCACCCCCTCACTCCTTCTCATATATGCCTCTCTAGTTCTCCCCATTACATGCCCAAATCATCTGAAACTACTTTACTTTATCTTATCGCCTATATGGCCAACACCTAGATACTCTCAAATATGTTTATTCCTTGCCTTATCTTCCTAAGAAAATAATAAGAAGAAGAATGAGAAGAAGAGGAAAAACAAAGAAAAAGAAAAGAATGTTCAAGATTGAAATGGTAAATTTTATGATTACTCTTTAAAGTTGATTTAAAACCTAGATTTATATTGTGTGTGCTAGGATTTGGTCCAAATCTTAAGATTCAAGTTGTAGGAATTGTAGGATTTATAATAACTATGGTCACCTAAATAATGGCAATCCACTTCAACGCCTTTGTGACAAAGCTCAATTTGCAGTTCCCACCCTGGGCTGTAAGTGACGAGAGTTGGGAACAGTATCATTTGAACTGCTTATGCCTATTTATTAGATCCTTAATGAAGGAATTCTGCTGTTTTAAAACTATCTTTGTTCAGAGAAGTCGACAAAGTTGCAGATGTGTTGACAAGTCACCAATGATTGTGGTTTGGTTATGTGGTTTAATAGGTGCTCTCTTTGTCCAGGTCCTCCAGGACATGTCCTGAAAGAGGACTATCTTGGTAGATCTACTTTCCATTTTGTAAAACTTTATTGATAGTTAAGTTCTTATTTTCTTACCAGAAAAGAAAAAAATAAAAATTCATATGAAAGTACATTTCATTGTGTACCTTATAAACGCTTCCCCCAATACTAGTTTATCTAGCCTGTAGCTTATGTGGGTTTCATCCCATGTTGGTGGCTGCGGCACTTAGTCAACTTGTATGATTTGTATCCCCTCACTCTGTTAATCACGCTTCCTAGAATTGCTATCCTTGATTGGCTGCTTGAATACTAATTAACTCAAACTGACAAGTTGAGATCTGGAACAGGTATTTGCAAAGCGACAAATTGATCTACTTACAGCTCACTCATGGTTAACTGGAAGTAAAGAGCTTGAGGACAAGGTTTGTTACTCGGTGTTCAAAGAGGATTATTGGAATGCTGGATATTATTTTGGGAAGAGAGAGTTGGGTAGAATTATCTTCCTGGTAACTGTAGATAGAAAAAGTGTGCATGTGGACTTGGTTAGAATAAATATTAGATAGCCTTAATGATGCAAAATCCCTTGGGGGATTTTCCTAATCTATAAACAGTATGGTGTGATGATTCTTACCATCTGAATTATAAAGCTTTCCATGGACCATTTGGCATAACTTAGATGATCGTTCAGATGATTCTGATGGATTAGGTAGTTATGATCATTCAAATGGGTCAGTTTGCGCTGGTTGAAACCACATGGGTATTGGGTACCGCACAAATGGGGATGACAGTTGCATCCCTTTGAGCCCTTAAAACAAGTACTTGTTTTCTATTTGAATACTATTGCCTGAGCAGTTTTGTTTTACTTGTAGGTTGCAAAAATGGGAATACAAACTGGCGTTCCATCTGAGTTCACCCGGATGGTCTTAATTCAGACTGACCGAGGAAAGCAAGCATCAGAAGCGGTTGGGGTACTAGAGGTATGCATATGTGAAAAAGTATTACAAAAAGATTTCTAGCTTTGTGCTTACTCTAGGCAGAATTCAGCCGAAATCAACCAGGAGTTTGATAGAACAAAGATTAAAAGTAGATAACAAAAAAAAATCCAATATTAAAGCTAAATATGCCAGTTTAGAAGATTAAAAAAAAAAAGATAAGAGTAAATAATAAAAGCACCAAATTCAGGCTAAATATGCTAGCATAGAAGTAGAAATAATGAAAAATAGTTATTTATCTAAGTTCTAAAAAAACCACGAAACTAAGAAGCTTCCTCCAGCTGCAGCACCCATGGGACTTCAATGTTGTGTCTGTTAAAAGTTCTCCAGTTCTGGTTTTGGAAGAATTACCATTTCTTCTCTTGTATTCTTGATTCCCCTTTTTGATAATGTGATAGGTTTTCCATATGCAAGTTATTCGTATTATTTTGTTGTGTATATAACCTTTTTATGTATAGAACATATGCTGATAATATTCATCCTTACTGAATTCTTATAAATTCCATGGAAATAGATATCAAACAAAATCGACATACAGAAGCTGGCGGACCTTCAAGGCTACAAGATGATTTTGCTTCGAAGCATGGGCGTTGGCTTTGGAAACGTGATTGCAACTTCTGAAAACACTCCTCCGGGATCTGAAGAAGTGAAGCAGCTGGAATCTGCAGAAATCTTTGTCAAGGCAGCTTCCAATTGCTGTGGCAGGCTCTTTAATTGCTGCTGTTGCATGTGCTGCATCCAGGCTTGCTCGCGGATGAATGATCAGTGCGTTGTTGCTTTCACACAACTCTGCACTTCCCTTGCATGTCTCGGCTGCCTCAGCTGTTGTTCCGATGTGTGCTGTTCGGGTGATAACTGATGACCGGAGTTCAGCATCATCCAGCTTGATAGATTGTCATACTGTTTTATATGTAGTCTTCAAAGCATCTTACAATGAACATACATTGTGTAGGATTTGTTTATGTGGTATATACCTTGTCTGTGCTGATCTTGCCTGACACATTCTTGATCAAACTCTCTCTAGACAATAGGTTTGTTAGTCGTTATACATCACTGGGGACGTGATTGGTGCATTCTCTTCAAAAAATTCAAATTTTTTTTTAAATTTTCGAGTTTAATTTTTTTTAATGGAATGCATCAATCACATCTCTGCTGCATGCACCCATGGATAGGGTTGTAAACGAGCTGAGCCGAGCTGAACTTTGCCCAGTTCGGCTCGGGCTCCTAAACCTTGAGCAAGGTTGTCTTGTTAAAAAAATTGGGGCTCAGGCTCGGCTCAGGATCGTTAAGATATTATATATAATATAATATAATGACATATGTATTTGATATTAATATATAATAAAAAATATAGAAATATAGATGTATAATATCAAATAAAAATCGAGCTGAGCTTTAATTGTGTCGAGCTTACTCGAGCTCTGCTCAAGCTCGTTAAGATAAAAAGCTTTTTTTGGGCTCAAGTTTGGATCGTAAGCCTAATTATCGAGCTCAAGCTTAGTTCGTTGACAGCCCTACCCGTGGACAATTTTTGGTGCAAAGGATCCCGGGTCGGGTGGGTGGAAGTCCTCTTGGCCACATCCGTTAACGGAAAAGTGGCAGGATCCGTTAAGGAAGATATTTTATCTGATGGAACTCAGGTGCATCATTCTCCATGATATCGACACATCAGATCGTTTAATCTATAGAATATGAAAATAAGGAGAACTATTGATCAGAGTAAGGATCGTTTCGCTAATTCAGGAATTTGAGGGGTCATATACATCAATTTGTTCAGATTGCTGCACGTGCGTAATGTAATCTCCCTTTAAAGATATCTTATACGAATTCATTTTCCCGCCCTTCGTTCACGAAAGAGAGGCGTTGGTTTTCATCCTCTTTCGAGCTTTCTCCTTTCCAGGTATTCAAAGCTAAGGTTTCTTTCCGCCTTTCTTTACTGCAAAATTTAGGTTTGGATCTTCTTGTCCTTCGTTCTGCTTGATAATTCAAATTTTCAGATCGATGATTCTTTAATTTTTAATATTTTTTGACAAATTTTGGATCGATTTGTGTAGTTTATAATGTATACAGCAGTTTGTAAGATTATCTAACTAAAGGGAATATAGAATTAATTACATGTAGATCTGCAATCTCTTGTTGCTTTGAATGATTCGGCAATTGAAATTTTCACGATTCATGTTAGAGCTTCTGATCTTTACTGAAGTATGCATATATTGAACAAGTATTTACTCTTGTGTTTAGTTGTTGCCTCTGTGCGGTGCATGGAGTAGTTCAAATTTTTTACTGAAAAGTTGCAGAACTAAAAACTTCATAGTACTATAGAGTTTATATGTAGATTTCTTAATTATTCAAGCTAACGATCCAAAGAGATGGATTTGTTTTGCTTCTGTTCATGAGTCCATTCTTCACTTATAATCTTCTGATCTATAGTATCTTTTCAGTAGCATCTAAAGCAAGATTTTCTGATTGTTTCTACTTTGGAATCTGAGTACGGTTGATCCCCAAAATTGGTTAACAAAAAGGATTAATTACACTAACTGAAGATGACAGATGTCAATACCTGAGTAGTTAACCAATGAGGGTACTGTGAGTTCGAATGCCTGTCTCGTAATGGCCTAAACCTTGATGGCCATTCCAATATGAGGTTTCCGTATTCGCTAAGGTCAAGTCAATGAGAACAAAGAAAGGGAATCGAAGGTCCCAAGGAAGGATCTTAGAGAGAAAGGGAGAGAGAGAGAGAGAGAGCACAAACACAAAAGATTCTTAAAGTCAGGGGTTCTAGGTTTTCTTTATGAATCATAGATTATTCTAAAAGTCCATCCCTTGTCCAATGGGAGTGAGGGCTTTTGTAACCAAAATTCTTAGAGAAGGTCAGAGTGACAAGTGCCAGCCATCGAGGGTTGGACACGGTAGGATGTTTCTACATGTCCTTGCCCATATGTTGACTATCACCTGTCACTTTATACAAGTGTGCAAGCAACCTTTACTTGTGCTTAGTCCCTTTGATGTGACATTCACCCGTGTGGGTTAGGTCAACTGCCGAGTAACCGTTATGGGCTTGACGGGACGTCTCTCTGGGCCACCATTCCTTTAGGTATCTCGATACTCCCTCCTCCTTTTGTCCTATTATCCAAGTGATTTAAGAGATTCGGACGTCGTTCCTGAGTGAGAATTCTTAGGGAATAACTCCCTAGGCTAAGTGATTGTAACATGACTATGAGTATAGCGCTTCACAACATCGAGTTAAGTCACTCGATGTTGTATCACAACTCGACTTGCAATCTCGGGTGCTTTTACACCTAAGATGTATCAACCCCGAAACAATTCTTTTCATTTGGGACTTGGGGTGTGAGACGAAGTCTACATTGTTAAGTTATCATTTTTCGGATAACCCTTTAGCATGTGAGGGATTCCAATATGATGTGGACCTCGCCACAATGGGTCGAGTCGAGGTTATCAACCTGATGACGAATTGCCCATCTCGGGGTGTGTTAGGCCGCTGCAATGTTTTAGAAAGTGGTCAAAACCACTTGGCGTCTATGTGGAATCACAAGGTTATCACGCAGGGGCAAGATTAATGCAGGATCATAAGGTCGCCCTATGATTTCGGGAAAGGATCATAAGGTCGTTATCGTATTTTGGGATTGGATTGTAAAGTCCTTATCCGTCCTCGGGATAAGATCATAAAGCCTTGGTCCTTTCTCGGGATTAGATCGTAAAGTGTCTTTACCCTATCTCGGATTAGGATTTTGTTGTTTCTATTCGATGTTGGGATTGGATTATAGAGTCTTTACCCGTATTTGGAATAGGGTCAGATTGCCCCTAACCGGTTTCGGGATTGGATCATTAAGTATTTACCTGGACTCGGTATAGGATCAAATAGCCTCTATCCGGTGTTGGATTTAGATCATAAAGTTTATTCAAACTCGGAGTAGGATCACAATGTCTCTATCCGGTATTGGAATTAGATCATAAAGTCTATCCGAACTTGGAGTAGGATCACAACGTCTCTATCCGACTTTAGTGATGCAACCTCGAGGTTGACCCCTGCAGGGAAATACTCTCGAGGTTGCCATGCCCTTCGAGTCTGCGCGTATCTTGTTGAAGACATGCCTCGAGGAGACTTCGAGGTAGGGGTATGAAATGTAATATTGGCGATAAGTGCCAGGTGGCCTTATCTTATTGGTTCAATTTGAATTTTCAAATTGGGGGGTCATCATTAGCCCCTGCACTTAGAACGTGTTGATGGAACACGTAAGTGAAAACTCAACAAGGCATTAAATGCATTGGGCAGCCGTGTCGTTACCAGATCATGGGCTAGCCGCTTTATGCGCTTCCTTGGGGTGTGGGACACGCCGCATTAAATGCTTATAATGAGGTGTCATCTTAGGATTGAGTGTCATTCGGACCGCTTGGCAGTCCCGAAACCACCCTCGAGGATCCCTAGACAATTTCATGATTTGCATGGAATTTATAAAAGGTGGGGTGTCGCATCTAAGGTTTTACCTTTGTCAACTGCTTTCTCCTACCTTCCTTACTCTCGCTCTGTAACCTGCATTCCGGAGCTGTTTGTTTCAACCTTGCGAGAAACCTTATCTTTTTCTCTTCTTTTCTATTCTAGACAATGGCGTCTGCGAAGCCTCAGAAGAAAACCGAGAAGGCCGTTAAAGAAGCATCGAGTTCTTCTCCCCTAACTCTCTCTTCTGGCTTTTGGACTCAAGTCAATCACTGGATTCCTCCAATTCAGATGGAAGAAGGAGAGATTCAAACTCCCTATCCAGATTTCGATGAAGCCTTAGGAGGAAGAAAGCGCTTCAGGCCAACCCCATACTTCAGGGTGTTCCGAGGTGATTACCCGGTTTCCCCCGTGGGCTTCTAGTTTCATTTGGGGTTGCCCTCGGGTTGCGCAACCTGGTGCAGGTTCATTATGACAAACCCCGTTCGTCAGGACAAGCTGAGGAGGGCATGCATATACAATGCCATCCGAATATCTCTTATAGAGATCTCTTGAGACAATGAGGGCCTACTAGAGCTTGTGATGAGGTGGAATCCTCAGTCCCACACCTTTATTACTACTTTCGGGGAGATCACCTCGACACTCGAGGATGTTGAGATCCTCTGCAGCCTGCCGGTGCTCGGTTCTCAAAACCCAGCTTCGATCAAGCTGTCCTGAGAAGAGAAGGTGATAGAAGACCTTCTCCAGGAGGGCACGGGGGCATCGTCGAGGCCATCAACCATCAAGCCCAAAAAGGTCAACAAGGGCAAGGGCTAAAAGCAAGAAGGGCTCTCGCTGGACAATGGCGGGCTGGATCTGCTATGAAAGAGAGTCTACACCGTGGTTCCATTGTTATGGACGTGGTCGAAGGTGAGGGTCGGGATAGCCTTGTTGTCCTCAAGGTCTTCATCAGCATGTGGTTGTCGTATTTCATCTTGGGGGGTTATCCCAGTGACAAGGTGAACAAGAAGTTGTTCCCCATAGCCATCAAGTTGGCTCAGGGAGTCCTGGTTCCGTTGGCCCCTCACTTCCTGGGGAATTTATACGAGAGCTTACACCTTTTGGTCTTAGACCAGGCTCGTTGTCGCGGTCAACGGATAGTCGAGACCTTGGTGGATGTTGGGTTCCTTCAAATGTTCTTATGGGAACGATATTTGGCTTATGCTTCGGCTAAGATCACGAAGAGTTCAACGATTAAGTCTGTAGACAGATCGCACCCCCGGGCGAAGTTGTGGTCCGGCGAGACTCCTCAGACCAAGTGCACTCTGTCGTACATGCTCGACTGTGCGCGGCATTTCGTGTTCCGGCCTCATGTACGGGCTATTGCGGTGGTCGAGCAAGCTCACGGGGCCAAACTCGAAGGCTAGACTCTGGAGGTGTCTTCCTGGTCGAGCTTGCCTCTGGAATCTCGAACTTACTTGGTGATTCTTCACCAAAACCATCTCCTCGGGAGGGTTGAAGACAACATTCTGAACAACATGAACTACAACCCAGACCGAGTGATGCGCCAGTTTGGCTTTGACCAGAGGGAGTGTAGCATCGGTTCCATAGACCAATGAGAATGGTGTAGCTTGGGTTGCGCGGTGCTTCGAGACCCGATACGCCCAAACAACATTGAACAAATGTTCCTTCCAGCGAGTAGGATAATTGTAAGTCATCGTACTCAGGAGCTTGATGAGTGTCTTGTTCGTAGCTTCGGCTTGACCATTCCTTTGCGGATGATACCGAGTGGCTTTGAGGTTAGTAACATGGTTCTCGGCAAGTAGTAGTCGGACTGACCGATTCAAGAAAGATGAGCTGTTGTCGGTGATGATTCTTTGAGGTGGTCTAGACCTGAGGATGATTTGCTCTTTGATGAACTGAGCCACGGCTACCTCGGTTGCCCTTCGTAGTGCTATAGCTTCTACCCGTTTTGTGAAATAATCAGTAGCGACAAGGATCCAAGTGTATCCTCTTTTGCTCTGAGGTTAATGAGACCTATTAAGTCAAGCCCCCAAGTGTGGAAGGGCTAGGGGCTTATAACTGACTGAAGGGTTCGAGATGGACGCCGGGGAATATCGCCTTGAATTTAGCATCGAGAGCATTTCTTAACGTAATCGTAGGCGTCATCCCTCAAATAATTTCTCGGTTGCCAATAGTAACCGATAGTCATTAACTGATCAAATAATTTCTCCTTGCCTTGATGAGCGCTACAAGAACCCGAGTGAACCTCTCGGAGTACAACTTTGTCTTCGGGAGGACCGACGCACTTCAACAATCGGTTGTCGAAATTGACTCTAAATAGGTCATCGTCGTGCATCTGAAACCGAGTTGCTCTCCTTTGGATTTGATGTCTTTCTAAAGAATTATTAGGTGAAATTCCATCTCGGAGGAAGAGAATGAAAGGTTCTCTCCAGTCTTGATACTGCTCGTCCACAAGACAAGCCTCCATGATATCTGCCGGTTTCTGGCAGTTTTCACAGTCTTTTTGTATTCTGGTAGCATCAAAAGCCATGGTAGGCCAATAACGCCATATCTATGTAACCTTCTGCCGAGTGGAATGGAATCTTGCACCCCGTAAGTCTTCTCATGAATGTCGAGAAGAATCTGTTGGGCTTCCTCTTCACCAATGCATCTCAGTAAGACACCGGTTGTGGCTTTAAAGTATAAAGTTTCATTGATCTAAGCAAAATTAGCCAATTTCCTTATGGGAATTCCATTGGATGACACTGGGTGTCGAAGCTTGTATAGAATAGGGTGCCTCCAATTGGTTTGGAGGACATCTTCTTTCTTGAGAACCGGGTCAAGAATAGCCGGTAGGACCTTTCGGATAATGTCAATGTGTTGTGAGTGACTTTCCGTAGTAATCCTGCTCCTGAGGTTAGCTAAAAAATCAGCTTGGTGATTCTTCAACCTCGAGATGTAAGATAAAGTGCGTTCCGAGAACTTCTTCATCAAGGCTTGTATCACCATTCTATAGAGCACCAGTTCTGGCTCTTTAACAACAAAGTCTTCATTAATTTGCGAGATAATGACTTTCGAATCCCTGAAAACTCTTAGCCTGTCCATCTTTAGTTGTTTTGCCAGGATGAGTCTGATCAACAAAGCTTCATACTCGGCTCTGTTATTGGTACACAGGAAATCCAACTTGAAGGAGAAGTAAAGGTGATCGTCGTTATCTGTTATGAACTCAATAACGGTGCCTCCACCATCAGCATTGACTGAGCCATCGAATTTCATCATCCATTCTTGATCTTCAGCTCTGTCAATCTCAAACTTTGGTAGATCTTCTTCTTCAACCTTAGAAAATGCCGCGAGTAGGTCAGCTACAGCCTGCCCTCGGATGGAGCGAGGATGTTCACAAGAAATGTCAAACTCGGACAGTTGAAGAAGCCACTTAGTAAACCGGACACTGAGCACCGGTTGAGATAATAATATCTGAGGGGATTCGCCTTGGTGACCAAGCGTGTTGGGCACGACAACAGATAATGTCTTAATTTGCGAGTTACGCGAGCAAATGCGAGGCAATACTTGTCAATTTGTGAATACTTCAGCTTAGGACCTCGAAGGAGTCTATTGATGTAATAGACCGGTTTCTCAATGCCTTGAGTGTCCTCTTGAGCGAACAATTCTCCAATAGTGTCCTCTGAGGCAAGGTATACAATGTCGGCGACATGTTGCCCATGTCGGGCGACATGTCGCCATTCATGGGTTGGGTGACACAACATAATGGGATTATGTCGTTTTGGGTCGACTTGGACGACATTGGCGACATGCCGACCCAAAGTTTTAATTAGTCTGAGACATGTCGGGCGACATATCGTCCACTTAAGGGCATTTCAGTAAAATGGGCGACATGTCGCGCGTGTTGCGCGACACGCGCGACATGTCGCTTATATAAGGGAAAATCGAGCAGATTTCCCCCTAAAACTATTCTTCTTGGTGATTTCTCCTCCCCTCTTCATTTTTTTTG
>JAUPMG010172328.1:0-10567 GCA_031762675.1 Pachysandra terminalis
TTTTGGACTTGGTCACAATGCGTGGCCGTGATGTACCAAAACAAGACCTCGACAACAAATCACTTCTCTGGCAAGTCTTAGCTCACCTGGGTGTCTATACTGGAATTGTTCACGTAATTTGTGATATACTTTTGATTTGTATAGCAGAAAGTATTAATGAAAAATTCCTGAAGCAAACCAAGGCATCAAACACTCATATTCTATTGGAGCTGTATGTCTTAGCATACATTGGCATGAAGCTTTCAAGATAGATAAAGGGAAGAATCACATTTACATGCATGTGGTTGTTGTTTATGCTGTCTAATAGCTTATTCTCCTTTTGTATTGTTCTCGAAGGTGTTTCTTGTTTATTCTTTCTATTGTTTAATTGTTGCTGGAGTGTGTTAGTCCAGTTTTGTTACCCGTGATATACTTCAATGCAGTAATGAGTTGAATTTGGAGGACATTTATAGACAAGGAAGAATTTATGGTGTTTATATATATATATATATACATTTGTTTTTCAGTTATTTGTTATGTTGGTTTGTGCTAGGATTGTTGCCAATATCTTGAGAAATAATTTTGTAGTTCTTGGGATACTGTTCAATGTATGTTTTTTTATTTTTTTTTGGAAAAGGGACATTGTTCAATGTTAGTGCTATGACCTGGGCAAGATGAATATTTTGAACACATGCTACCAGTATTGTGTTCCTCAACTCTTTTGCTTAGGTGATATTATTGCCGAGGACTTTGATCAAGTTGTTTCTTGTACTTTCTGGGACTTATGAATGGTATGGGGCATTTTTTGGCTGTAAAAGTTTAGTTGATTGAGGTTTTAAACTTTAGTGAACCTTGGAGATATTATCTCTAGGGTTATTCGCCTTTTTCGTATTGCTCACTTTGTTGATATATCCACCTTCTGTAGTATGTATTTGATCGAAGGCAAAAATTTTAAAGACTCGAATTTGGTCATTTTGATAGAAAAACTTTGGCTGCAAATCCTACTGCTTCTAACACTTACAAATTTCATTTTTCTTTTTCAATCTTTTGCACGATTTGGGTTAGAAATGCAACTCCATTTCAATTATTCGACAAGAAACACTAAATTTTTTGAAAGATAAAGCATCCAAAGTGGTGATTGGTAAGGTATGGTTTTAACTTTGGTTTATTTTTATTTTAATATTTTTTTTTCTTGTTCATAGATCTAGTTCATTTAGGTATAAAATGCATGTTGATGCATCTGCATGCGTTTGAATTGATATCGTACCTCTGTTGAATCTATAAGGGATGAAAACCAATATTTTTGGGAAACATGTATTCTTCGATTTTCACCCCTTAATGAAATTATGTATAAAGATTATATGTGATAAAGAGACACCGATTTGTAAATGTGTGTCATTTTCTTAAAAATTATTTATTTAATTTTAGATTAAAGTAATTAAAAGATGTGTAAATTTATAATAGCTTATTTTGGCATATATATTTAATGGATAATTTATTGTATACATTCTGATAGAATTTAATTATTTTGGCCAATCAATTAGCCAAGTGATTAATTATTAAAAAAAAAATTAGCCAAGTGATTGGTCATTAATTAATTATACAATTATTTCTTGGTTACCAAAATTATAAAAAAATATACACAGAGTTATAAAAATTTTGAAATATCAAAAGTTATAATAAATGCATAAATAAGATTTAAAATGTAATGTAATGTAATCATAAATTCATAATGGTTATAAAATGATTTTTAATACTTGAAATTATTAAAAAATATGTAAAAATGAAAAAAGTTTTGAAAAAAATAATTAGAAAATGTTATAATGCATTAGTAAGATGTAATATGATCGTAATGAGCCTTGTTTGTATTCTTATGCTTTTTGCTCATTTGTTCATTTTTGCTGAAGTTTTGATTTTTGCTGAAGTTGTTTTGATGCAAAATGTCGTGAAGGGAAGGTGATATAGAATGGAGTCATTTGAGGGGTGACAAAAGTATGTAATTATTATGGACATGTTACAAAAAAAGTGGGGGTGTCCTTGTAGTGGTATTTGGTTGAAGGTAGCAAGAGTGTAAAAGATTGTCCAGAAGTACAGCTGCTAAAAGCAAGGTAGAGAAGGATTTAAGAAAGCAAGAAATTAATGATTCATTGGCACGGCCTATAAAGTCACCAATGGTTGTAGATGAGGACGATGATGATTGTATCGTCTTGATCGTGAGATTGAAGAGGAAAGGATGGCCTATCATACTGGTTGGTGTGCATCCACATAACTAGAGCGCGAGAGGATGGAGGCATGAAAACACGAGTCTTCTGGTGTTGGATCTTCATTATGTGTTGGGACTTTAGGTTTACTATTTAGATGCACCCAAAGTATGAAATTGTCGGACCCAACTATGGATCCTTCTCTTTATGTCAGCTGATGCAGAGTGAACACTATAGAAAGATGCTTGGAGTAGGAGTAATGTAAAAGAGAAGATAGGGAGATTTATCTCCATTTTTTTTTTTTAATATTTAGCCACTTACCAGCTAATGATACTGCTAGCCCACATATCAAAAAATATGATAGACAATGTTCATGAGGCTTTTATCAAAAATGTTCAAGAGGCTGGGAGAGGAGTGAAGCCCCCTGCTCCACATAAAATTATGGAGTTATGTAGATGGAAAGAGGGAAATTGGAGTTAATATTGATGATTTGAAGCCATCATAAGAGAAATATAAATACTATTATGTGTGATGGGTGGACAAGCCCCATTAAACTATCCATCATCAACTTCATGGTATATTGTAAGGGGAGAGTAGTGTTCTTGAAGTCGGTGGATGAATCTAATAGAATCAAGGATGCCTACTATATTTTAGGGGGGTTGAAAATTATTGAGGAGGTTGGTAGAAGAAATATAGTTCAGATTGTGACAATGGGAATGCTTTTGTGAAGGCTTAGAAGTCTTTAATGGAGAAATATAGAATTTATTGGATCCCATCTGCAGCACATTGTATTAACTTGATGATGGAGGCAATTGCTCAAAGACAATCTATCTTGCATGTTTTGTTAGATGCTAGGACCGTGACAAATTTCATATATAATCCATAATTGGTTTTTGGAAAAGATGAGGGGGTTGTCTGAGAGAGATATCATGATGTCTGGTATGCCATGATTTGCAACAAATTATATTGCTTTGGAGAGCATTCTTCGGCATAAATCAGGGTTGAGGGTATTTTTTACAGGTGATGATTGGAATAGTTATTCTCAAAGTTGTACTATCCTGTGGAATGTGGAAGACATAGTTCTGATCAAGGTTTAAATTTTCAGTTTCAGTATGAAAACAGTACCCGTGAATAGTACTTCGTGAACATTAACTCATGAATAATGATTGGTAGAGCTTGATTTTAGAATTTTTTAAAATCAAATCTCTTGCGTTTTGGGTGCATTTTGTATCTGCTATGAAGTTTTTTCTGAAACAAATTCTGCAAATTCGACGACATTTGATATGTAGGGAGCTGATGCTCAGACCTATTACTTCTGGTTTTCAATCTATTTCTCCATAAAGATTTGGTCTTTTTATGGTCTTTAAGTTTATTTTGGGTTTAAGTAGAACTATAAGTTGGGAGTTCTATGTTGTTTTTGTTGGGGTTTATGTTTTTTTGGTTAAATGATGTTTGCTAGTGTTTGCTTGTATGTGAAGTGGTGTTTGATCAGTATTGCAGTAGAAGAGAAGTGGTTATAGTGTTTAAAGGGGTTTTTTGATTATGTTGTATACCAAGTGCATTAAACAAGTCTAGCTGTGAAGATACAACACTCAAGTCTTTTAAAAATACATTCTCCTCAACTGGTTGTGGATCCTATGCTGCTTTTGTTTTTAATCCTACCCTTCAAATTACTACTATCAAGCTTGATGGTACACGTTACTTGGCGTGGTCTCACTTTGCTAAGCTTTACATCACAACTAAAGGAAAATTTAGTTGTTTAGATGGAAGAGTTGAGAAACCTGATCTCACTAATCCAATATATAACAAGTGGGAGGCAAAAAACTCTATGTTGATGGCTTGGGTTCTCCACTCTATGGTCCCGGTTATAAGTAGTGTTTTTTTTTTTCCCCGAATGATCAGCAAAAGAAGATTTGAGATGTTGTGCATTAAACCTACTCTTAAGCAGACAACAAGGATCTATGAATGACAACAAGAAGTGGCTCACTTTCAAAATTATTATCCAGTTCACTCAGAGGGTGCAATGAACTATATATGGACCGTCATCACATATTTGAGCTCCTAGCTCTTCTGCAGCCAGATTATGAGCCCATTCGAGTTCAGATTCTTAGTAAAGTCTTGCCATCCCTTAAACCTAGTGTATGCCCATCTTCAGATTGAGGAGAGCAGAAAGAATGCAATGTCTTATTAATTACCTTCTTTTGAGAGATCTGGTTTAGCTGCTACATATTAGAGAGGTGATGACGGAGGGAGAGGCCGTGGTGAATGTGTTACTGGACATGGCATATCTTTGATGAGATATGATAGATACAAGCTCAACTGCTCAAGTGTGAGCATTGTGGTTGCTCTAGGCATACAAAGGAGCAGTTTTCGGACTTATATGGATGTCAACCATAGAGAGCTCCCATGGGCTCAAGCAAAGGGTGAGGTTGCATTGGATGCCATTATGGTTATAGTGCTCATGCTAGTACGTCTTAGGAGGGTTCTTCTGCTGAGACTTCACATCTTTGGTACATGAGCTGTGGTTTTGCTGGCACCGTAGATTGGCTACGTTCCTTTTTCATTGTTTAATTGTTTATTTCCTTTTTGTTGGCTGTCGGACTTTGCTTTTCTTTGTGAGGCTTATGAGTTTGCAAAGCACCGTACAACATCAAATCAGTGTGAAAATATGAGTGTTTCTCTTTTGAATCAGTACATACTTATGTGTGGGGACCATATCCTATTTCTTCATATACTGGTTAGCAGAGCTTTCTTACATTTATGGGTCATCTTTCTCATTGCACTTAGATATATCTTCTTAATCCCAAAACTGAAATTTTTCCTGTATTCAAGGACTTCTATAATATGATATATACTCAATTTGATTTTTGGTCTAGGTCTTGTGTTTTTATAATGAAGGAACTACACTTATGGTGGTCTAGCTTCCTTTCTTTTCAACCATGGTATCATTCATCATATTTCTTGTGGGAATGCCTCAACAAAATGGGGTTGCTGAGGGTTAAAATCACTTTTTACTGGATTTTTCTTGTGCCTTATGTTTTCACATGAATGTTCCTTCTCATGTTTTGGAAAAATGATGCATTAAGTATTGCTTATCTCATCAATTATATCCCTTCTCGTGTGCATCAATTTCAATCTCTTTGTCACTCCTTTATCATTATAGGGCCTTATTTTCTATTCCTCCAGAAGTGTTTAGTTGCATTACTTATGCCTTGCTCCAAACATGATCTTAAGGTCCTCAAATTTGTCTTTCTTGGTTGTTCTCCATCACAGAAGGGTTATGTCCATCTTCTAGCAAGTCTCTTGTTTCCAACTTTCCATGGATATTATTTTTCACGAGTCTGTTCCCTTTTTTTCCCCTTGTAGGGAAGATGGCCCTCTATGGGGAAGTATATAAGTGAGGAGTAGTCTTCTCTTTCCATTCCTGTGCTCATATCTTCTTTTGTGTTTGATAAACCTAAGGGTGCTTAGTTACAATAGATTCACAACATACATGCTTGAAATTTAAAGTGTTATGGTGGAGAAAGAATAGTTAGAACAGCTTTGCTGTACATCCTCATTGAAACCATTCTTGGTTCTACAAGTGAGCTAGATGTAGTTAATTCTTCTCCTTTTCCCATATTTAATCTTCACGTCGACTATTCTAATCTTCCACTTGCCATTAGGAAGCGTTTTTTTTTTTATCAGCATGTGCCATATGAATCCATGTCTTCTTCCTTTTGTACCTTAATTGCTTCATTGGGCCCTGTTTCCTTCCCTATGAGTGCTAAAGCTATTAATCTTCCAAAATGGCATGAGGCAATGTGTGAGAAGGGAGCTCTTGAAAAACATTGTACATGGGAAGTTATGGGCAGTTTGCATTGACAAATGTATATGCCTATCTGTAATTACTAAAACTATGAACCATTAGAGAACTACTGAATGAAAAAAAAAAAGGAAAATAAAAGATATGCATTGCTCAATATAGGAAAATAGAAATGAAATAACTTCTTTTGCCTAATCACTTATTTTGGACTTTATGTAAGGGATAACATCTTTCTCCATTTCTGGATTAGCTGCTTATGCAATGCTCATCTTGATTTATTCCTTTTAGCAGGCTCCTGATTGTATTAACATTTTCATATTACTGTTGCAGTATGGAGTTTCTCTCCAGGTCTGCTGCTGGTGATGGTCCTCTTGTTGCCTTTGGTGGATCAGATGGTGTCATTAGAGTTCTCTCAATGATAACATGGAAGGTATGGTGTCTCTCATGTTGAATTTGATCCATAATTTTCAGTCCTACTGTTAAATGCATGGCATATAACATTTGTTTAATTACAGCTTGTCCGAAGATACACTGGAGGTCATAAAGGATCCATATCTAGTTTAATGATGTTCATGGCTTCTTCTGGTGAGGTAATACTTTTGTATTTTCTATGAATAAGATTATATCAGACAGTGAAGTGTCATGTTTTTTAATGGATCTGTCAAATTAGCTGTTTGTCTCTTTCCGAGTTTAAATAATAGCAGTTTGCATTGGCAGATGTATTTGCTTATCTGTAATTACTAAACTGTCGATGTATTCAATGCATTCATATTGTACCAAAGACAAACTTTGCTAGTAATAGGTGAAATTGGCAATACAAAGAGTTGCCTTGAGATTTCTTTTAATGAATGTTGAACTATATCTAGGAGACCAAATGAAGAGGAGATAGGATGACCGCCAAAGTGAACTAGAATACCTAGAATATGTAGCTAAACCATCTGCAATTCTAATATGATATTGATCACACTGGATGAAAGTTAGGTAAGGTTTTTGGATCATTAATCTAACAGATATGTTAAAATTATTCCAATTTAAGGCATCTAAATAGGCTTCATACCAAGTATTATATGTAGGTTTTTCAAAAGATTATACTTAGCTTTTTGGTCAGAAACATAGTTTTAAGTATTGGTCGAAACTGATACACAGCAGCCGATACATATTTGTTTGTGAAGGGTCGCTACAAACTTTTAGTAAAGCTATTGGCCGATATTTTATAAATACCTTCTGATTTTTTGTGGTTTTGGACGGTATCTGATACTTACCAATGTTTACAATGTCGGCGACATGTCGCCCATGTCAGGCAACATGTTGCTGATTTGGATCAAGGGGACACGAAACCTGAAGATAAATCGTTTTTACCCTAGTTTCGTGTGACATGGGTGACATGTCAGCGACATGGGGGAAGAATTTTCAATTTTTTTGATATTTTCCCCATGTCTCTCGACATGGGCGACATGAGAAAAAAAATTTCAATATTTTTTGAAAATTTAAAAAAAAATTGAAAAAATTTTTGTATGTTAGTAAATATTAACTATGAAACTGTTTAACTATTATGTGAAATAAAAAAATGAAAACAGATTGAAAGAATTTGGAATTATGATTTAAGCATATACTTATTATATTGTTGTAAATAATGACAAAAAATTTAAAAATAAAGAAAATATGGAAAAAAATTGAAAAACAAATATTGTATTATGTTGGCATCTTTCTTCTATCTTGATCTATTTTTATGACAATGATGAGTTTGTTGAGTTTATTTGCAGTATTGTACTTTACTCTGTTGACTTTGTGTTTAACTTTGTTCAGTTTGTTATTTAATATATGATTGGCTAAATTGGTATGGTATGTATCTTATTTGCTTATTTTCATATACTTTTAGTTGTGAGATGTTCAATGTATGAGGATATAGCTTAAGTAGATCATATTACAACACTTTTTACACAACTTGTACACCCACAACGAACCTTGATATGTAGACAATTGGTTTTTGCATTTTTTGATGTATTATGATGATTTAGACACTAATTAGGGTTGTTTAAAACTTTGGGGGGAAAAACCCATCAAAAACTCTACATTTCCCCAAATTTCCATTTTTTCCCCTCATGTTGGAGACATGTTGATAGGTCAACTTGGTGACATGCCAGGCGACATTGACATGAAAATTTTTGATACTTGCAAATAGGTATCGGTTTCGGCATGGCCCGTAGCTGATATGATACTGATGCTTGAAACCATGACTCGATATGCTTGAGTTTGGTTGCCATATGCCACTATAGTCTTTGTTAGAAATCAATATAAGAAAATTGATCAAAAAAAAAAAAAAAAGAAATCAATATAAGAAAAGGTCACTTGGACTTTTTGAATTGTTCATGTTTGGAACTTATATGTTTTTGTTAGTGTGGTATTTAAGTGGGGCCTGTGCGATGATAGAAGCAGTTTATATAAAGCCAGATACATAAATGTATATTGCATTGTCAAAATGATTAAGGTGGTGATGATCACCATTATAATCATCTTGAAGGATTCCCATGTTGAAAGATTTTGATGGTTTGATCTATAGCATGGTTTAAAACTTCCCCAAAAAAGTGAATTTCCCCTTTTAAGGTCACCGAAATTTTCCTTACATTACTATTCCCTTATCTTGTGATATTTCATATATTTTTTTTAGGTGGAATAGGGAAATTTACCTTGGAATTTCCTTATTTTTGAGGGGCAAAATTCCCTTTTAATCAAAAAATTTAGAACAATGATCTATAGTAGCATGTTGATTGTGGAGGATGGTAGACTGGTCTTATTATACTGTTCGTTGAAGGCTTTTTTTTTAAAAAAAAAAAGAAAATATGTATCAAAATGAAGAAGAGAAAGGGTAAGCCCATGCACATGAAGCATATGGGGAAAGGCTAGCAACAAATCTTGGCTAGCTAAAATGCTATACGAAAGTAATTAAAAGCTATACATAACATAACAACAATTATTTACATTGTTGTAGATATGATATAAAACATAAATACATAATAAGTGGGGCATTTTTGTACTTCCAAATAGGGCCAGGCGGCCCTAACTTTTCAGCTCTCCAACAGTTTTCTCTTTTATACCTCATCTCTTTTCTTCTCTCTCTCACCCTCCAATCTTTTTGGTATCGGATCTTAGGGGTTGATCCAGTTCATCTTTTTCTCTTAAAGATTAGCGTGGTGCTGTTCACTCATGCTGTTCACACTACTGTTTATGACGTAAAAAAAAGAGTTAGGAAATCCCTTCTTTTTTTTCTTTCCCAATTTTCTCTTGGTCGTGTGAATAGGATTTGAAGTCTATAATGACTAGCAATCAGATCTGATTCATATGAGGTAGATACGGGTAGAAATCAGATCTGGTTCTGCATGTTTTGAGATGAATGGCTTCTAGATTTTGTACAAAACCTAAATTTACCATTTAGAAATGTTGTCTATATGTATAGGCTTGGTTGAGACCTGCTTTGGTGGTTGCTTTCCTGTAATCGTCCATTGCTGAAGTGGTGTAGCAGGCAGTGTTGGATCTGATTGGATGTTTGTGATAGGTGTGACAGCGAACAATAGTGTTACTGAGTTTGTGGGATTATTCCTTTGTTATTCTTTCGGTCTTTTGAGTATCAAGGGTGTCTTGGAATATGGAACTACTGGGGTTCAAATCTTAGGAGGGTGAACTCCCTTTTCTTTCAGAAGTAAATAGTCTTGTGCAAAGTAAGGAGAGCAACTGCTTAGCTATGTCACCTACAAAGGGGGAGCATACAACCTTGTTGTCCTCTTCGAAGTGAAATGCTAAAAAGGGGGAAGGATGGCAAGGATAAGCTCTATTGTGACAACTGCCACAAATACCGTCACATCAGAAAAATTTGCTAAGTTCTTATTGGTTATCCTGTAAATTTCAAGAATAACAACATAAAGAAATCTGCAAATGCAGTGGCTGGTTGTATGCAGCATCCTACAATGCATACTACTTAATAGGGACTTCCGGCTAGTTCTGCTAGTTCTGACCTCTCCATTTACTCTCATGGCTGAGTTCGTGGAACTCTGAAGGATTTGGGTTGGGCGTTCAGCTCTCTTCTACATCCTATGCATCCAACTCAAGTAACCAGGCCTCTGCTCTCCATGGTTCCACTGTGTCTCCTCAGTCTCCTTAGATCATTGATTCATGAGCCTCCGATCATATGACTGGTAAGTCTACCTTGTTTTCTTATCAATTATTGTTTGGACGGGATAAAGATAGGATTGCTGATGTTTCGTTATCTACTATTTCTGAGAAGGGCAATATTCAGTTTATTGATATGTTTCAATTGCCTTCTGTCCATGTTCCAAAGTTACCAGTTAGTCTTCTATTTGTGAGTAGTCTCACAATCTTTGAATTATCGTATAAATTTTCTTCTTGATTCTTTTGTGTTCCAGGATTTGGCTTTGAGGAGGACAATTTGTAGAGGCCGCCGAGGGTGTCTATATATCGGAGCAACCTGTCATGTCCCAGTATAGTAGTCTTGTTTGTTAGCAGTCCAGTAGTTCATGTAATAAAGACTGGGTATAGTGGTGGCATTTCAGGTTGGGTCATTTATCCT